>PVJD01008391.1:0-73073 GCA_004026545.1 Mormoops blainvillei
GACAAAATACAGAAATTTACCTTAGGTTTGGAATCCTGCAATGAGAAAGCATGATAAGAGAGAGCACTATAATGTGTCAGGTTATGGTGATTCTTTTCCCTCAGGAATAATTCACATTTTACCCTGTGCCTTGTGATGAAGTTTAACTCTGGCCACAATTGCTTTTAGCTGATTTTACCATGCGGGTGCTTTGTGATCCTGAAAATAAAATGTGGAAAATTACAATAACTGTTAGAATAAAAACAATAAAAACTTTTCTTGGAGAGAAAATTTTCTTTGGAGAAATGGACCAGTGTTTCAGGTGTTCAAGTAGAAGAAAATTGGAGAAGAAGAATAAGAGGAGATAAAGAATGCAATTTGATTTCAAGATGACACCAGAGTAGGTGGAAACTACACTCACTTCCTCCAAGGACCAAACTTGAATTATGACTAAATTAAAGAAAAATCATCCTGAATAACCCATTGCAGAGTAGCTGAAAAGGAGTCTTGTAACCAAGGATTTAAGAAGAAGCTGCATCAAGACTGGTAGGAAGGCAAAGACATGAAGAGGTCTGGTCCAGCCCCCATGGGTGATGGCTGAGGTTTTGGAGGGATGTCTCAGCTGTGGTAGGTTCCCCCTGAAAAGCACAGAATCTAAACTTCAAGCCAGACTCCTCAGCTGGGAGACCCAGAGCCAGGAAGAGGCACCCACATAACGTCTGGTTGTGAAAAGCAGTGAGGTTTCTGTCTGTCAGGGAGAGGAGGCTAGTGACACAGGTACCCTCTTAAAGAGCCAGTGCACAAAATTACATTTGCAGCCACTTATCCTGGGCTCTGGAAGCGTGGGCAAAGTGGACTAGAGTCATATGAGGAGAGTCTGGGGTTTGTGACTCTGGGGATAGGACTGAGGTGACAGCCACCAGGATCCATGTGCTGAGTCATTCTTCAATACTGCTTATGCCTGGGTGGAGCATTCCTGAGGCATGTCCTCTGCTCATGGATCGGAAGAATTAACATTAAAATGTCCATGGTACCCAAAGCAATCTACAGATTCAATGCAATTGCTACCAAGATAACAATGGCATATTTCACAGAACTAGAGCAACTATTCCAAAATTTATATGGAACCGCAAAAACAATGAATAACCACAGCAGTCTGGAGAAAGAAGAACAAAGTTGGAGGAATAATACCATCTGATTTCAAGCTATACTACAAGTCCACAGTAACAAAAAAAGCATGACGCTAGAATAAAAACAAACATATAGATTGAAGAAACAGAATAGAGAGCCAAGAAATAAACCCATACCTTTATAGTCAATAAATATTTGACAAAGGAGGCAAAAACATACAATGGGCTAAAGATAGTCTGTTCAATAAATAGTGTTGGGAAAATGGGACAGATGTGTGTAAAATAATGTTACTAGGCAACTTTCTTACACCATACATAAGAATAAACTCAAAATGCATTAAAGAGTTAAATGTTAAACTCAAAACCATAAAAATTTTATAAGAAAATATAGACAGTAACATCTTAGACATTTGTCGTAGCAGCATTTTATCTGTTATATCTCCCCAGGCAAAGGAAACAAAAGAAAAAAAATAAACAAATTGGATGACTTCAAACTAACATTTTTGCACAGCAAAGGAATCATCAGCAAAATGCAACGACAACCTACCGAGTGGGAGAACATATTTTCCAATACATCTGGTATGGGCTTAATATTCAAAATTTATAAGGAACTTATAAAACTCAACATTAAAACCAAACAATCCAATTAAGAAATGGGCAGAGGACTCAAATAGACACTTCTCGAAAGAGGACATACAGATGGCCAATAAGCATATCAAAGATGATCAATGTCACTAATCAGAGAAATGCAAATTAAAACTACAATAAGACACCCCATCGCATGTATCAGAATGGCCATTAAGAAGTCAATAAACAACAAGTGTTGGTGAGGATGGAGAAGAGCAAACCCTTTTGCACTATTGATGTTGGTGGGAATGCAAATTGGTGCAGCCACTGTGGGAAGTAGTATGGAGTTACTTCAAAAAAAAAAAAAGGAACTAACTTATGACCCAGTGATTCCAATACTGGGAATATAGGGTCCAAGGGTCTGGCAGAAGTAAGGCATGCTTGCATATGGTTGGTAGGGTAATAATATGGGTGTAATAGTTTATAGTTCTAACTTGAACATTTCACTTAAAATGTCATATGGTGTGCTTGAGTGTGATATTGTTATGTTATAGAATTACATGCTTATGATTTTGTAATAAAATATTTTGTAATAAAAAAGGAGCCTTATTTGTGTCAGACCCCGTATACCCAAAGAATCCCAAAACACTAACTAAGAAGACTATATGCTACCTTATGTTCATTGCAGCGTTATTTACAATAGCCAATATTTTGAAGTAGCCCAAGTTCCCATCAGTAGGTGAATTGATATAAAAAAAGCTGTGGTACATTTACACAATGGAATGCTACTTGGCTGTAAAAAAGAAGGAAATCTTACCCTTTGTGATAGCTTATTTGGACCTGGAGAGCATTATGCTCAGTGAAATAAGTCAGAGAAATACAAACACCATATGATTTTACTTATATGTGAAGATTTCACATATAACTGAACAAAAGAAACTAACAAAGGAAATAAAAACAGACTCATAGATACAGAGAACAGACTGACTGCTGTCAGAGGGGAAGGGGGTCGGGGGCAGGTGAAAAAGACAAAAGGATTAAGTAAAGAAAAAAACTCATAGACACAGACAACAGTATGGTGATTACCAGTGGGAAAGAGGGAGGGGGTTAAACGGTGATGGAAGGAGACTTGACTTGGGGTAGTGAACACACAATACAATATGTAGATGATGTGTTATATAATTGGACACCTGAAACCTATATAGTTTTGTTAATGAGTGCCACCCCAATACATTCAGTAAAAAAGAAGAAATGCAGTTTGGCAAAAGTGCTTTTTCTTTTTATGATAAAAATAACAGCAGTGCATTCACCTTGGATTTTAAATACCCAATTTATAAAACAAAAAAGTCCTGTTAGGTATTACAATTGTTTTCTTCCATTTATTGCCTCCATAAGGGCAATTTCCTTACACATCAGTAAGATTGCTGGGGAATTTATCTTTAGAACAGGATGCTTTTCAGTTTCCAAAATCTACTTCTTATTTTGTAAAAGGAGTTTTCTTCTTTGAAAAAGGTTTCTCACTTCCCTAAATTCCAGCCTGTAAGCTAGATGAACTGCCAGAATAAATGCTTGCTTGATTCTTTTGTTCTTTGCCCTTCCAACACCAGATATTTAGTGCTCCTTCTTAAATCAATTTTGAATATTTATTATTTCAAACAGCTTGAAAATACAGGATTTTATTACTTTTAATGAATCTAAATTTCCCCACTATGTTTCCTTAACTTTAGAGCTATTTCCACACATACTGTATCGAGAAAAAGCAAGTTTTAGATAACATATAATTTAAGAGAACAAACAAGTACTTAAACAAATTTTCAAAGATGTTCAACAAGTCTTTCAAGTTTTCACTTTCTTGACAAATTCTGAGTGAGGTAAGACAAAATATTTCAGGCAATTCAAATAACTGCAAGTTGCTATGGCCATAACAGAAGTCTCTGAGTGGTCTTCTGTGTGGCCTTGAGAGCTCAATGAAGTAACAGAGGCTTGACAGACTTCACGGATATTGGAACACAATAAAACCAATATATCCTACAGATGGAACATTAAATTAAGTTCCTGTTATGTTCTCTTTGGTGGCTGCTCATGTACTAGTTAGGAATCCTTTGGCATTTAAAAAAAAACAATATCTGATAACTCTGCTGTCCAGATCATCATTAATTTTTATTTTCTTACTTTTTTTATGGCCAAACTTACAGCACAGCACTTTTTAATTTTCCTTTTTTGGTCACTATATTGCTTGTTGATGTTTTTCAATTTCTGAAGTGATAAGTGCGATTTTAAAGAAAACTATGTGCAGTACTTACATTAATAGAGATTTTAAATCAATAAGTAGACAGGTCCAGGGAATTTAAATATGATTAGATGATGCTTTTTCAAAGTGGTCTAGATAAAGCCAAGCTAGAATACTCTGTGTAATAAGCAGAGAAACCCCAGAGTTGAGTCTACCATGTTAACTCATTCCTTTAGATTGAGTAAGCTTCTCTAGTTAAATTGTTTCCCTTGTTTCCAGGGTCTTCTGTTTTTCAATCCATCTTCCATGTTGCCGCCATCATTATCATCTAAACATGTTGCTTTTTTTCTCTGCTTTGAAAGTGTTGTAGGTTCCCCATTGCTGACAGGAGATAGTTGCAATAATCTTCTTATCACAGAATGTAAATCTCTCTGCAAAGTAGTCCAAAGATTTCAACATCATTTTCTGCTTGTTCTACTCATTCTTTCTGCGTTCCGGCCACATGGAACTTCTTGATGGTCTCCGAACATTCCATGTCCTGAAACATTCATGTATTTGTTTTATGCTGTGTGACCTTTGAGTGAAGCATCTTCTTTAGGGCCCATGACAGCCCCCTACTATATATAATTAAAGAGGGTGATCCTAATTCTCATTTATGTCAAGGTCTTCAAGTTCCTTCTGAGAAACAGGATGTTTCTATACAACATGGAGTAGTATATAAGTGTCCACAAAGCTCTCACCCCTATTAGAATGACTATTAATAAAAAACAAATAAAAGCATTAGCGAAGATGTAGAGAAAAAGGAACTCCTGTGGACTGTTGGTGGGAATGCAAACTGGTATAGCCTTTATGGAAAACAACCAATATGGAGGTGCTTCCAAAAATTAGAAACAGAACTACTACCTGACCCAGCAATTCCATATCTGGTTACTTATCTGAAGAAAATGAAAACATAAGTTTGAAAAGACATATGTACCCCTATGTTTATTGTAGCATTATTTATAATAGCCAGTGTATAGAAGCAACCTGTGTCCATGGATAGATCAATCAATAAAGAAGATGTGGGGAGGACACACACACACACACACACACACACACACACACACACACACACACACACACAAACCATGGGCCTATTACTCAGCCATAAAAAAGAATGCAGTTTTGCTATTCGTGAAAACATGGATGGACCTGGAAGGTATTATGTTAAATCAAGTAAGTCAGACAAAGACTATGATATGACTTCAGTTTTTGTGGAATCTAAAAATCGACCAAACCAAACCAAACAGAAATAAACTCATAGGTAAAGAGAACAAACTGATAGTTGCCAGAGGCGAGGACAGTGAGGGATTAGATGAAATAGTAAAGGGAATAAAGGGGTACAAATTTCCAGTTATAAATAAGTCATGAAGAAGTATCAAACAGCATAGAGGATATACCTAGATTTATCATGGTGATCACTTTGTGATGTACATAAATATCAAATCACTATGTCATACACCTGAAACTAATATAATATTATAAATCATTTTTTACTTCAATTAAAAAAAGAGGCAACAACATAACACCTCTCTCTGTTCCCCTTTGCCTCAGAATGGTAACTCATGGTCCCAGTGGCCAGCTCTGAGTAGCAGATGACCTCTCAGCTCATTACAGAGTGAATGATACCAGGTTCAGGGCTTTAGACCATTTGGGTATTTTAAGAGCCCTACCTTCAGATGGAGAGCAGAGGCAAGGCAGATGGACATTTTTTTGTTGCCATATTTAACAGAAAGTTAAGGAAAACTAAGTCTTTAGTAGCATGAGTCTTCTTCTGTGCTTTACTTCTCATCAAAAATAATACAGAACAGCAGTGGCCAAAGAGAAGAAGCACTCTAATTTTGCAGAACTAAGGATACACTCTAGCCCCTTCATATAGAATTAAGAGTTCTCTATTTTATACCTGATCACCCACCCCCTTTGCAGTTATCTGATTCTTTGTCCCCACCAGAGAGAATGCCTCTCTCTTGAACTGTGCTGCAGCAACTCTTTTGGCTCTTTTGCGTATACTTCTGTTACAGAGGTTTCATATCATGCGTGCCACTGTTATTTGTTCAGATGTCTCCCTCACTAACCTAGGTCTCATCCGCATTTGTATATCCAACACCTAGTATGTCGTGTTAAGTGTCAGGAAGAAAATTAGTGAATATATCAATGATAGCAATTACATATATATATATTCTTTTTGGGGGGTGTCTCGGAACAAAACCGTACTTAGAAATTCATTGTCTAAAATGTAAAGAAAGGTATTTGGAAATTTACAGAGGGTTCCTTGAAATCTTAACAAATACTGTATAATCAGAACCCTTCAGTTATCTTTAAAGGTATAAATTGAAGAATTGCTACAGGAACTATTTTTATGAGGGGAGTGAACTAACTTGCTTTCTGTTGAAATGTTTACTCATGGTATTTGTAAGAGAAGTAAAAATGCATCTTATATATATTCTTATATATCTCAACATCAAGGAGAGAACTGCTGTACACTCTCCCAACTCATCTGCAGTTTCCGTCATAAACAGCTTTCATTTCATCTTTCATGCGGTTTTGTTACAATGACAAAAGCATTGAATTGGAAACTCACTGAAGAGTTTTATTATCTGTTAAAATCTGTTCTTGAATTAGGTCTGAATGCTTGTGGATAGGTGTTAACAGTAATATGAAGTGTCTAGAAGTAGGCATCCATCTGTCTATTCATCTGAACATCCTATCAGTTACACTCAGAGAAAATGGGCGAAGGTGGGAGAAAGTGACAGAACACTCAGAAGAGATGATTGTATTAATGACATTTGACCCAAATTTCATAGATCTGATCATTTTTTTAAGTATTTACCGATTTTCCTAACCAGAACAGCATTAATGCTTTCTTAATTAGAAGATACAGAAAGATCTATGTCTGAAAGTTAGAATATATTTTAAAGGGAAAATATGGGCATTCTCCATCAGTTATTTGTAGGCACTTCCTTTTTTGGAAAACAATAGTTTTTTTGTGAGAATTGAGTGTCCGCGACCTTCAGCAAACATTGATTGAGCACCCATTATGTGCCATGCCTTCTTCTTGACATGATTTGTATGTATCTGTTTTATGAATCCGAGGCAATAACACATACTACCACCAATTACTATACTAGTTAATTTTGTCTCATACACTGCCATTGTTATTGGCCCATTTCTTTATGTGATATGTTGGGGAGAAGCTTGCAATAAGTCATTAAATTAATTTTCAGGTTTTGTTTTGAATGTGATTCAAAACTAAAAATACCCTGAAGATATATTATTTCTGAATTAGGTAAGACTCTGTCTTGGGAATAAAACCCAAACCAGCTTTTGCTTTCCTTTGAATTGGCCCTGTTTTTGGGCTGACTTTCTCTAGGTAGCAAAAAAAGCTCCCAGGAACCCCAGTCTCGCATTGTTCTCGTTTTTTATCAGCTGATGTTTGCCTTTTTTCTCTAGACCAGTCTCACCAAACACTCTGATTGACTCTGCCTGTGCATGCAAACACCTGGACCTAGATGTTCTGACTGGTAAACCTAGGTTTTGTGTCCACCCCTGAGGAGAGAGAGAGGTGAAAATATTGACAGCCTTTATAGAATCACACGAAGTGAGGGGGAGGCAGTGTGCTCAGGGGGAAAAAGTGTGACTTCCCGAAGGACTAAAAGATGCTGGCAGGTAAAAACAACAAATGTCTACCACAAATATATGTAAAAAGTTATTTTATGACTTATCTGAAGAAACATCCTAAATATAGTAAAACTAACCTAGAATATTATATATTGCTTTACAAAATAAATTTGGCCAAAGAGTGTAAAATCAGGGAATTCATGTTATATTAGAAATCACCTCTATTTAAAAGATCAAATACCCTTTTTCTTGGCTGAATGACTAGACACTTTAGAAAGAATGCTCCTCTATTTCTCTTTGAGAGGTGTATTTTTTGGTAACTTCTAGTTGTGATATAATTTCAAAATTACAAAAAATTGCAGGGATAGTTCAAGAAGCTCTTGTTTACCCATATAAATTTTACCCAGATTCATTAATTGTTAATATTGTGTACTATTACTTTATTATTCTCTCTTTCTGAACTTTTTGAGAGTAAATTGGAAACACCATGCTTCTTTGTTCTTAAATACTTCATTGCATATTTTCTAAGAATAAAGATGTCCTAAATAACCTCAAGGTAGCTGTCAAATTCAGGAATTTTTAAAAAATTTAACACTGATATAATACTATTATCTGATTTAGAGTCTATACATACTCAAATTTTGTCAGTTATCCTCAAATTATGGCACTTTATCTTTTTACAATCCAGGATCCAATCCACACATTGCATTGAGTTTCCTTGTGTCTTTAGTCTCCTTTAATCTGGGGAGAATCTCTTAAATTTTCTGTGTTACTTGACCTTGCTGTTTTCTAGGAGTAAAGGCTAATTATTTTTAAAAAATGTCCTTCAATTTGAGTTTGTCTCACATTTTATGATTAGATTTAAGCTGTGCATTTAACAAAAAGTGATACTGTGTCCTCAGTGTGCACACACGTCAGTTTGTCTGACTATTGGTGATATCACACACATATACATATATTGAACATATAAAAAACAAGAGTTTATTCTGATGTCACCAATATCAATACATTTATTTGTTCAGCATGCAATTTTTTTTAAGTTTACACAATACACTGAACAGCTTATTAGTCACTGTGGAGAATTCAGGAGTAGGAGAAAATCCCTGTGTCTGAAAAGTATATTAATTTAATTGAGTTCTTTTGCTTGGTGATGAAAAACATAATTTATTAATATTTGTAAGCAATCTAAGAAGAAATCTATGTTCAGTTTATTAAAGAAACCGAAAGTGCTGTCATATAAATTCAGTGCTTAATGTACCTAAAAATACAAAGCCCATGAGGCGTGGAGAGGTGCGCGTGGTCCCCATGTGGCTACGGAAAGGTGCCCTTTGTGGTTAGTTTTCTGAAATGGGTATGTTATTGTACTTGAGGTATGTTTACTTTTCAGAGACAATCTACAGGGATGGTAGAGCAGATGGAAGATGGTCTATGAAAACACCACTGAAGTACTGGGTTGTAGAAAGAAATTAACTTCATGAGTTATCCATGAAATCACAATTATAGGGAAAAATCTCCATGACTGAATTTATGATAGAACGCTTTCTGCTTTATAATGACCTTCCTCAGTGGTGTATATAACATCTTGTATCCTACAAAGTTTCAGTAGTATCTCAAAATTTTTAGTTCTTTCTCTTTAGTACTAGTGAAAGACTTTGTCTTTCTTGTCAGTCCGTGTAGCATGCTCCATAGATTTCATCGATGGCTTTGACTCAGATGATTGAGAAGAATTCAGCTTCCTTGTCTTCCGCTCCCTAGACTTTCTTTAGTGAAGAGAAGCTGTCAGGCAACGTTCCAAAATTATAATATAAAGGCTATGTTGTTTCATTATGAAGCAGAGACACTTACACATACACTGTACCTGTTATGATGTTAAAATAATGGCATACTCCATTATTTTGTAGTAAATAAATTGGAAATACTTTTCTTAAAAACAATAACAACAAACAATTATTAACATGATAAAAGACAACCTTACTTCAATGGAGATTCATCATCTCCTGAACAATAAACACCACACTCCATTTGTAATAAGAAGGGGAGAACCAACTATTTTCCCATTTAGTTTAATATCTTATAACAAAACTCTGTGCTCTGGGAAAATAAGATAATAATAGTTAACTTCAGTGCTAGGAAACGCTCTGAGTGCATTATATGTATTAGTTCATTTAATCCTTCTAAAATATCCTTCCAATTTTCATGTGCAGCACAGGTTTCATTACTTTCCAGTCACATAGTTAGAAAAGGCAGAGCTGGGATTTGAACTCAGGAAGTACCTTGTGAGTCCAGGGCCCTAACAAATTGCCCCTATTTAGTTACCAATTAAACTGATTACTGTAAAGCTTCTGTATAGTTCTATACTTTAAAATAATTGATAATTTAAACATTTTAAAAGATACTATTTTAATAATAATAATTTAAAAATTCATACTATCATATAATTTGTATAATTATTTAATTCTTCTTAAATTTTTTAGGGAATTGAAAGTACAAACTACATAAGTAGATTTAAATGCTTTTTCATTAGTAAAAATAAAATGCGGCTAGTCTGTTAGTTGGTATTGGCTTTTAATGTATTCTGTTTAACCCTGAATAAACACTAGTACATTAGATATGTCCCTAATTTAAGAAAAGGAATTTTATGAATGTAGCTACTGCATTGTCATTTTTTTACAAAAGAATAAAATTTGAATCATAACTCTGAAGTATCTCAGTTGGTATACATGTTCCCTTTCAAAAGAAAGATTAAAACTACATTGGTTTCTGAATTTCTGAGGAGCAATTAGTTCGCTGATATTCATTTACATTTTCCATGATATGAGAAAGGGCTTAATTTATTTCCGTTTAATTACAGAAGAAGTAATTCTAGAAGCATCTATAAAAGATTGGAAAAAAACACCTTTTGGTTTGAAGGCAAGGGTGATGTATATTATTACCCTATGTAATTAGATAATTCATTTAGATTTATTCCATTAAAGGTCCTTGTTGTCCCATGCTATGTGAACAGAGTCACAGTACGGTGTAAGAGAATAGGTACTGGGTTAGTCCTCATTCCCCGCCATTAGACATGGAATCTTAAATAAAGTCACTTAACATCAGAACCTCAGTTACCTCATTTGCAAAATGGGGCCAATAATACCCTCCCCTACTTTGCATAGTTTTTGTGAGGACTGACTTAAGGAATGTATACAAATTTATTTTTAAGCATTTTCTGACAAGTTATTTAAAGACCTAATTAACTAGTGTCTCATTAATGGAGATAGAGAGCCATAAATTTAGCTTTATAAGATATTATTTTTTAAATTCTTGAACTATATATTAACAGCTTTATTGCAGTATATTTTATACACCATAAATCTATCCATTTAAAGTTTGGAATGAAATTATTTTAATAAATTTACAAAATTGTGCAACCCATTATCCAATTTTTGGAGCATTGCCATCACCCCAGAATAATCTATGACCTTTGTAGTTAGTCCCTGTTCCCACCTGTTGCCCCGGATAGCCACCAGTCTACCTCATGTGTTTGTGGATTTGACTATACTGGACATTTCATATAAATGGAATCATATCATATGTAGACTTTGCTGCCTGGCTCCCTTCACTGAATATAATGCTTTTGAGGGTATCCATGTGGTAACATGTATCAGTACTTTATTCTTTTTTTATTGCCAAGTAATATTCCGTTGCATGGATACACTATATATTGTTTATCCATTTATCAGTTGATGGACAGGTAGGTTGTTTGTACTTTTTACCCATTCTAAATAATGTCGCTATGGTGTACAAGATTTTGTGTGGACATTTACTTTCATGTTGAGCTATACTTATGCTGCTATTTGGGTGGAAATTTGGTTTTATTTACCATATATAAGATTCCAGATGGAGAGATTAAATGCTAAGAATTTAACATATTTTTCCTCACAGTTATATGGTAATTGGATTGTTAATTAGATTTAGCAGTCCTTATTAACATATTTTTTCTCTCTTGTATATGAATACAACATCATCTTTATAACAAATAACCTTATTTATTCTGTTATTCCTTTTTCTTGTTTCATTGCATATAACAAACTGACTTTCTATAGGGGCTTGTAGGGTGGGTCCACTCTGAAAACTCAGACCCTGATTTAAGACCATCCTTTTCCTCAGGTTTTGCTTTATTTAGATTTTCCTTGTGTAATTTTGTCTTAATATTGAAAATCTCTGGCTTTTATATTCTGCGTGTTTATGATGTCATTATTTTAACATGTTATCAATACTACTATTTTTTGCTTCGTATTTATTTATTTAAAATTTTTTATTTCACCTAGGAATAGTCTAGATGAAAATTTTATATCTGAATAAACATAGCACTTAGTAGTCCAGAGTTGTGTTATTAGATAAACCTTCACAATTTAGGTTACTAACAAAGACTATTAATTGACACTTAATTTAATTGTAAATTTCTCTGTCATTTAATTCTGAAGTTTTTTCTTAAGTGGTTGAAATTTAGACTGTCAGTTTATCATATTAAAAGACAAACCCAATAAAATTATATCCTTATAATATCCTAAATAGTATTATATCACATATTTTTAATACCACTTTGGTAAATAATAGAGTGGTATAAAATCCTATAGCAGTTACATGCATACACTTAAATCCACTTGTTTGTGTATATAACTTTAGGGTTATTTAAAAATAATTGAGTGGTATATTATTTATTAGCACTTAAATGTTTTGTATCTGAAAAAAGAATACTGTGGTAACCAAACAAAATAGTATTATCTCAATATTATCATTGTACTAAAATCTTCATTCTACAGATGTTAGGATGTACCGTTTATAGGGGGACAAGATTTGATATGTGGAACTATTTTCCTGTGAATTATTCATTTTGTTATTCTCATAATCAATACAAGATGTCAAAATAAATGTATTTATAAGCTTATTTCTGATTTCTTAATTAGTTATTTGTAAAATTTGCCTATAAGTAAATCATTCAAGATATGGAAAAATTACTTTTCATACTTTCTAATAGTACAGAAAAGTTGTTGGAGATAAAATACCATATTTTGCTGTATATAGTGCACAGTTTTTTGCCCAGATTTTTGAGGGAAAAATAAGGATGCACATTATATGTGGGTAGTACTAATTCCATTTCTATATAAATGTTTTTAATTCTTTTATTTATGCTTATGCATTAAAACTGTAACTATCGAAAGCAATACGGATATCCATATGCAAATTAATACCCCGGAATATGATAATTGGCTTTGTTTCTAAATATAAATAAATAAAACATTGAATTAAAAATTAAAATGAAAGAAATTTCTCCTGAAAGTTTGGGCCAAAAATGTGGGTGTGCTTAATATATGTAAGTGCATTATACATGGCAAAATATGGAGATCATTAGGTATGGGAACTAATTAGTTATAAATGATAAGCACCCACAACAGAGTTAAAGTTATTATTGACATATTGCAGGTTTTCATGTGTGTATTCAAGAGATTATTTGATTTAATGATTTTATTTTATCTTTTAAAAGATTTTATTTATTTATTTTTAGACAGAGGGGAAGCGAGGGAAATGGAGAGGGAGAGAATCATCAATGTGTGGTTGCCTCTCATGCACCCTTTACTGGGGACCTGGCCTGCAACCCAGGCATGTACCCTGATTGGGAATCGAACCAGCAATCCTTTGGTTCACAGGCCAGCACTCAATCCACTGAACCACACCAGCCAGGTGATTTATGATTTTAATCAGGATATAAATACTTTTTGTGACTCTGTAGACCATGTGGACTACATGAAGACATACCTGATTGAAGGTACCAAAATAAGTATTGTGTGAAATAGAGAAATTTGAAACAATTTTTGTTATCATGATGCTTATAGTGATTTGGGAAGTATGACAATTATCAGAAACATAAGACAAACATTAGTAGGTTCCATAATGGAGGAAGAGGTCTTTTACAATCAGCAGGATTAGGGAAGCTGCCATAAAGGATACAGCATGTAAGTTAGGCCCTGAAGATCAGGTCTCATTTTAATAAGGAGGGATGGAGGATGTTCCAGCCACAACATACCTTGAGAAACAATTTGTAGAAGTGGCAAAAGAATAAAATTCTCATTACATTTGGATCACTGGATAGGAATCAGTGTTGAAAAAAATTGGGAAGGACCAGAACAAGGAGGACCATCAATGCCTTAGCCAAGAACTACAAGTTTTATTTGATTACCAATAAAATGATTTAAGATTTTGCTCAGAGTCTGGGGAACTTCATGTGACATTGTGTACATTTAATGAAAAATACTGATAAAATTCTATGAAGTTAATAATGATATTTAAAATATTTGACCATAAGCAATATTTGTCACTCTTTAATAATTCATTTACATTGATTGCACATTTATAATAAAACAATAAAACTATATAGCTGGTATAATAATTTTATCAAGGTGATAATGATTATGATGATGATACTATATTAATGATAGTATCTACTAAATTTTAAGTCAAATGGAGTTTGTACTTTGTGTCTTCCTAGGATATATTTTATTTCCTTTCTGAATAATTCATATTTACAAGTTAATGTTGGCTTGTCTTTAGATAAATTTCTGATTGTTTTGATCACAGTAATAATCTCAAAAATTCACTGTTACTGCACACTACAGCTTGATATATTGGAAAGTGCTGTGAATAGAAACCAAGACATGGGGCCTTGACATTAAACTAGATGTAGTCTTGAGGTCCACCTGAACCTTTTCTTTCCTTGTTTGTAAAACAGAGAAATAATTTAATTCATATGTGTTGTTGGGGGATTATAGTGGATAATGGATTTAATGTAAATGTTAAAAATCTAGCTTTTGTTGTTAATGTAACTTCATTATTGGAGATCTATGTTATAATAATCTAAAAATGTTTCCTGCTAATCAGACTCCCAAACTTGTTTCATCATAGTTCTGTCTAGTTCTATTGGCACTCTTCAATGTAAATATTCCTATATGCTAATCCAAATTTAAGGGAAAGTGCTGGATCTAAATTTTCTTATCAATGAGATATCACCTTGCACCAGTCATAATGGCTATCATGAATAAAGCAACAAACAAGAGCTGGTGAGGATGTAGAGAATGGAGAATCCTCATGCACTTTTTTTGGTGGGAGGGATGCAGACTGGTGCAACCACTGTGGAAAGCAGTATGGAGATACCTCAAAAATTTAAAAATAAACTGCCTATGACCCAGTAATTCCATGTCTGGGAATTTATCTAAAGAAACCCGAAACACTAATTTGAAAGAATATAAACCTCCCTATGTTCATTACAGCATTATTTACAATTGCCAAGATTTGGAGGCAGCCCAAGTGTCCCTCAGTAAATGAATGAGGAAAACAACTATGGGATATTTACATAATGGAATACTACTCGACCATAAAAAAAGCAGAAAATTTTACCCTTTGCAACAGCATGGATAGACATGGAGAACATAGTGCTAAGTGAGAGAAGCCCATTAGAGAAAGACAAATATCATATGATTTCACTCCTATGTGGAATCTGATGAACAAGCTGAACTAACAAGCTAAATAGAGACAGACTCATAGATAAAAAGCAGGCTGACAGCTCTGGAGTGGGAGGTTAGAGGGCGGAGGGATTGAGCCAAAAGGAAAAAAGGACTCATGGACATGGACAACAGTGTGGTGATTGCAAGGGAGATGGGATAAAAGGGGGATAAATGGTCAGAGAAAAAAGTACAATAAAAAATAGTTGGCAAATCTGTCATCTGAGACAACCTGTAAGGCAGCTGGGCAACAACAACAGCAACAAAATAAATTTTCTAGTGCTTCTCTGCTTGCTGCTGTCAGCACCATAGTGTTGAGGTTTTGTATTAACACTGTGAAGGAAATTTATGGGAATAATTAGTTCTGTGTTGCTTCTATTAGAGCTGGTTATCTCAATTCTCATTTAGTGGGAGGTGTGTCCCCTGCCGCCATTTGGATTCCAGTCCACAGCTTTAAATTATGTGTAGGAGAAAATGATTATAAATGGCTCCTTCCTATGGTGACCCTCATACTTCCTCTCTGAACAATCCTTTAAATTTTCTCATTAGTTTCTCCTTGTGTTGCAGCCTAGAAGACATGTGTGAACTGGTGTTCAACCTGCACAGAGATTCCTTCACGCATCATTAGTCTAGGTTAAGAATTAGATTTATTTTTAGAGATGAAACTTTAATTGGTCATGTTTTTCACTGAAAATTTTTTTTAGATATGGAGAGAAACTGCTATTATTTCTTTTATGTTTAAGGAAAGGATACTAATAAAATATACATTTGGGGAAATATTGCATGTGATTGTCATTTAAGATAAATATGGTGGTGGAAAGTCTGTACAGTATGGGTAAAAATCAGGATTAAAATACAGTGCTTTCAATTTTTCTTTGTGTTGATGATGAATAACTGATATAGTATATCATGTTTTTTGACCTGTTTGAGCACATAAGCCAAATTTTATAGAATTTTTGGTTTATATTCTTATGATAGTTTTTTCAGCATATCAGTTGTTTGCTTATTAGGTGCCTGCTGAGCATGAAAGGCACTTTTGAGCTATGTAGTAATAAAAGAAATGCCAAAGAAACATTGGCTCATGGGGTAGGCGCTCTCTAGAAATAATTTGAATGACTGTAGTTGCTGCAAACAATTTTTTGTAGATACTTGATGATCTCTCCCCATATCATTATTTCAGTTAGGAATTGGGATCCTGCTTGCTAACATCCTAGAGGTGAGGATCATTACTATAATACAGATATTATAATGCAACAGCTGGCTGAGTCATACTAGTTTACAATAACCTTAGCCAGTATTGTGCAGGAATATATTAAGATTTTGGAGAATTACTCTTGCCCTGCCAAAAGTTAACTCTGTGTAACACTAAGATTTCTAGGGCATATTTCAAAGCAGGCATGTGTCTTAAAGCTATCCATGCTAGCTTCTATTTTATGGAAGATTTTCTGTATTTTACTACACTGAAATGAGTTGCTGTGTGATAGCAGTGCCTACCTCCCATGCTGATTTAGCTAATGGGCCCCCTGTTGTAGGTCAGAACTTTGATGACTTAATGGAGCGCAGGTAGGTAGAATGGAAGTTTTAGAATAAAGTCTGAGCAAATGCTTAAGCCTCGTAAAGATTTTATGTTTTTGATCAGCCTTGAATGAACAAAAAATATTTATGGTTTACTTTGAGTTTAAGATTATGTGGATCTTATGTTAATGCTGAGACCAGATTCCTTAGATTATTTAGTATCAATCAGGTAATTAATGTCACAGACATTATTTCCTATTTTATCATTGTTTTAGTCAGAAATAACTAAACCTTCTCCTGTTTCTTTGAGTCACATTTATCAAAACTTATACCAAGACCATTGGGATTAAAGTTTGTCTTTTTTCTCTTTTTCTACGATATTTAAGAAGATTTTCTCCAATACTTTTTCTCTTTTGCTCATTTCCCCCAGGATAATTTATCATATTCTGTTTTTGCCAATGTTTAATGAAGTCCTTCAATACAGTTCAAACAAGTATTGAAGTCAGATATTAAGGTAAAAGAATACGAGGAAGGACCCTTTGCTCATCTGAAGAGAGAGTAGGAAAGAGCCAGCCTGTTATCAAGGCCGAAAGAGATAGACATAAAAGGGGATGTGGAGCCCGAGACCTCTGTGTGACCTAAGGGCCATGTAAGGAAACATTTCTGCTCGGAAGAATTTCCAGTCATGGAGCACAGGGCAGAATGTAAATAAAGGAAATGAAATTCAATATCTGAGTATAAAACATAAGAACTCCCTATGTTTTAGTTCAGAGTCTCCAAAGGTGTTATATATTTTTAGAAGTACCTTTCCTATGTGCATGACAATTTAGTTATTCATAATTGGGGTGAATACTATACCCAAATTATAAGTATATTTTTTAAAATTTGGGAGTTAGTTATAACATTACCATGTACTTATATTGTACATTGCAATTTTCAAGTGCTTTTTCTCTGCATTTCATTCTTAAATCTTCAAAACAATGTGGAGACATAAACAGGTCAGATGATATTATTTCCCTTATGTATATGATATAAAATCCCCTTACTTATTCATTTAAAGTGAATAAGTACATATAAATAATAACTATAAATGTAAATGGATTAAATGCTCCAATCAAAAGACATAGGGTAACTGAATGGATAAGAGAACATGACCCGCATATATGCTGCCTACAGGAGACCAACCTTGGAAAAAAAGACCTATGCAGACTGAGAATGAAGGGTTGGAAAAAAGTATATATATATCTCAACTGATATATATATATATAGAACAATTCATCCCCAAAAAGCAAACTACACATTCTTTTCAAATGCACATGGAATATTTTCAAAGGTAGACCACATGATAGGACACAAAACAAGCCTCAACAAATTTAAGAAAATTGAAATCATATCAAGCATTTTCTCAGACTGCAAGGACTTAAAACTAGAAACCAACCTTAAGGAAAAAACAAAAAAATTCAAACTCATGGACACTGAATAGCATGCTACTAAACAATGAATGGATTAATAATGAGATCAAAGAAGAAATAAAAAAGTTTCTAGAAACAAGTGAAAATGAACATACAATAGTCCAAAACCTATGGGACACAGTGAAGGTGGTCCTGAGAGGGAAGTTCATAGCAATACAGGCCTACCTAAAAAAGAGAAACATTTCAAATAAATAACCTAACCCTACATCTATAAGAACTAGAGAAAGAACAACAACCAAAGCCCAGAGTGAGCAGAAGAAAGGAAATAATCAAGATCAGAGCAGAATTAAATGACATAGAGACTAAAAGAACAATTCAAAGGGTCAATAATCCTTTCAGGAGCTAGTTCTTCTAAAGATAAAGAAAATCAACAAGCCTTTAAGCAGACTCATCAAGATAAAAAGAGAGTGGGTACAAATGAATAAAATCAGAAACGAAAGAGGAGAAATTACAACTGATACCACACAAATACAAAGGACTGTAAGAAATTACTGTGAACAACTAACTATATGCCAAGAAATTTGAAAACCTGGGTAAAATGGATTTTTCTAGAAAAATACAACTTCCAAAACTGCATGAAGAAAAGGCAGAAAGCCTGAACAGACCCCTAACAGCTGGTGAAATTGAAGCAGTAATCAACAAACTCCAGGCACACAAAAGCCTTGGACCAGATGGTTTCACAGCAGAATTTTACAAAACATTTAAGGAAGAGCTAACCCCTGTCCTCAGACTATTCTAAAAAATCAAAGAAGAGGGAAGACTCCCAAACTCTTTTTATGAGGTCAGCGTCATCCTAATCCTAAAACCAGATAAAGACACAACAATGAAAGAAAATTGCAGGCCAATATCACTAATGAAGATAGATGCTGAAATCCTCAACAAAATATTGGTAAACCGCACCCAGAAATACATTAAAAAGATTGTACACCACGATCAAGTGGGATTCATTCCAAGGATGGAAGGATGGTACAATTTTTGCAAATCAGTAAATGTAATACATCACATAAACCAAAGGAAAGACTACAGTCACATGCTCATCTCAACAGATGCAGAAAAAGCATTTAATAAGGTACAGCACCCATTGATGATAAAAACACTCAGCAAAATGGGAATAAAGGGGGCATACCTCAACATAATAAAGGCTATATATGAGAAACCTACATCCAAAATTATACCGAACAGGCAAAAACTCAAAAGTTTCCCACTAAGATCAGGAACAAGACATGGATGTCTGCTTTCACCACTTGTATTCAACATAGTATTAGAAGTCCAAGCCACAGCCATCAGACAAGAAAAAGAAATAAAAGGCATCCAAATTAGAAAGGAGGAAGTAAAACTGTCATTATTTGCAGATGACATGATAGTGTACATAGAAAACACCAGAGACTCCACCAAAAAACTACTCAATGTAATAAGTGAATTTGGAAAAACAACAGGATATAAAGTCAATATTCAGAAATTGAAGGCATTTTTGTACACCAACAATGAAATATCAGGATCAGAAATCAGGGAAAAAAATCCCATCTACTATAGCAGCAAGAAAAATAAAGTACCTAGGAATAAACTCAACCAAGAAAGAAAAAGACCAGTACTAGAACACTGCACAACACTGAAGAAAGAAATTAAGGAAGACCCAAATAAATGGAAGCATATACCATGGTCATGGATTGGAAGAATTAACATTATCAAAATGTCCATACTACCCAAAGCAATTTATAGATTCAATGCAATCTCTATTAAAAGACCAATAACATATTTCACAGATACAGAACAAACATTTCAAAAATTTATATGGAACCATAAATGACCCTGAATAGCCACAACAATTTTGAGGGAGAACAAGGTAGGAGGGATCACAATACCTGACATCAAATTATATTATAAGGTTACTGTAATCAAAACAGCCTTGCACTGGCATAAGAACAGATACATAGATCAATGGAACAGAATAGAGAACCCAGAAATAAACTCATGTTTCTGTGGTCAATTAATATTCGACAAAGGGGACAGAAGCATAAAATGGAGTAAAACTGACCTCTTCAACAAATGGTGTTGGGAGATGTGGACAACTACATGCAAAAAAATGAAATTTGATCACCAGCTTAGACCACACACAAATTAACTCAAGATGGACAAAACACTTAAATATAAGTTATGATGCCATAAAAGTCCTAAAGGAAAACATAGGCAGGAAAATCTCAGATATTCCATGCAGTAATATTTTCACTGATATGTCCTCTAGAGCAAGGGACATAAAGGAAAGGATACAGAAATGGGACTTCATCCAAATAAGAAGTTTCTGCATGGCTAAAGAAAACATCATCAAAAAGAAAGGGAACCAACTGTATGGGAGAATATATTTGCCAGTGATACCTCGGACAGGAGTTTGATCTCCAAAATATATAAAGAACTCACATGACACTACTCCAGGAAGACAAACAATCCAATTGAAAAATGGGCAAAGGACCTGAACAGACACTTCTCCAAGGAGGACACTCAGAGGGTTCCAGAGGCATATGAAAGGATGCTTGGCATCGCTAGCCATCAGAGAGATGCAAATTAAAACTGCAATGAGATACCACTTCATACCAGTAAGAGTGGCCATCACAAACAAATCAAACAACAAGTGCTGGGGAGGATGTGGGGAAAAGGGAACCCTAGTACCTTGTTGGTCAGAATGCAGACTGGTGCAACCACTGTGGAAGACAGTTTGAAATTTCCTAAAAAACTAAGAATGGATCTGCCTTTTGACCCAACAATTCCACTGCTGGGATTATACCTGAGGAATCCTGAAACACCAACTCAAAAGAACCTATGCACCCCAATGTTCATAGCAGCACAATTTACAATAGCCAAATGCTGGAAGCAACCTAAGTGCCCAACAGTAAATGAGTGGATCAAAAAACTGTGGTACATTTACACAATGGAATATTATGCAGCAGAAAGAAAGGAAGGAAGGAAAGAAGGAATGAAGGAAGGAAGGAAGGAAGGAAGGAAGGAAGGAAGGAAGGAAGGAAGGAAGAAAGGAAGGAAGGAAAGAAGGAAGAAAAAGATCTACTACCTTTCGCAACGGCATGGATTGAACTGGAGAACATTATGCTAAGTGAAATAAGCCAGGCGGTGAAAGACAGATACCATATGGTCTCACCTATAATTGGAACCTAATCAACAAGATAAATAAGCAAGCAAAATATAACCAGCAACATTGAAATAAAAATCAAACTGACAGTAACCAGAGGGGAGAAAAAAGGGGTATAAAAGGGGAAAAGGAAGGGAAGGGTCATCAAGGATCATGCATAAAGGACCCATGGACAAATCCAAATGGGGGAAGGATTGAGGGTGGGGGGGGGGATGGGCGGTGCTGGGGAAAGTGGTGGTGGGAAAATGTTGACAAAAAAAAAAAATAGACAGGGGAGGCTAAGAATAGTATAGAAAATTAAGAAGCCAAATAACTGATATGTACAACCCACAAACATGAACTAAGAGGTATGGGAATGATGGGATGTGGTGCAGGGCGGAGGGGATAAAGAAGGCAAAAAATGGGACAACTGTAATAGCATAATCAATAAAATATACCAAAAAAAAATTATAGGCTCCAGACACTCTAACCATCAGTCTGGTGTCCAAATTAAAAAAAAAAAAAATCCCCCTACAGCCCTTAGTGCCCCTAGGAGGCCACATGGATATTAAGGGCCTCCTGCAAAGGCCGGCATGCTCTACCTGTGTGGCTGAGACTATTCCTCTCCTTCCACACTCCCCAAGTTATTTTCGAGGCCCTGCAGGGTATGTCCCCACCAGGCACTATGATACCTACCACTCCTGCTGCCAAACCTGCTGTGTGAATGTCGTTCTTGGACAATGTTGTCTTGCCCTGATGGTGGTTCTACCTGGTGCTCAGGAAGTTGCACTCACAGACTTGGTTTACAAGAATGGGGTGGGGAGGAAGGAAGAATGGATGGGGAGTTGGAGAATTGTCCAGTATATTATTCCTTCTTCCTTTAAGCTATTGTTTCTAAGTACATACCCATGAATTTTTACAATTGAAAGGTAATAGTGCAAACTTTCTCTGTGAACATTTGTGGAGAAGGCTACTCTGTTAATGACCACTGAAAGGTTCTTGGTCTCTACAAAGATTTAAGACACCTCTAAATTATTTTATTTTGTGGGGTTGCTTTTTGGTGTTCAAATTTCCCCATTATGTTTTCTTTACTTTTTAAAAGAAAACTTTTGGGGTTTTGGGGTTTTTAAAAAGTTAAAAGGTGTTGCTCCTGCATAAGAAAATTCTGGACAGATGGAGAAGTCACTTCTTGTCCACTGTGAGACAATGGGCAGATGGCTGGAACCACAGGAGGCCTGGGATGCTGTTATTCTGTACTGAGGTCATTAGAATATAAGCTACATAAAGCTAGCCATTTTATGGCCTTGTTTTGGTAACATTTCACATTCAAAGAAACAAGGAAGTAATATCCAAAAGAAGTGAAAGGAAGTTTAAATCTGTACTGCATTGATCAGATAGCCAAAGGAGAATTATTGCATGTAACACAGTAAAGCTGTCCTAAATATAGTTTTCTCACTCTCTCATTTTCGAACTCTCCCACATGTTACAGCTACACAATTTCTCATATTTCACTGTAAACTCCCAGAAAACTCTTTATCTAACCCTGGGTACACAGGTTCCCTATATTTCTTCCCTTTCTTCCTGGCTCAGAGTTTTATTAAATAGGATGAACCTAGTCTCAGGGACCTGTTTTAGTGTCCCTGTTCCCCCAGCACTTTGAGCCTGTATAATGGAGGAGGACCTGGGAATTTTTTAAACAAACATTAATTTGTTCTCTTAGAGGATCCAGAAGATTATAAACATATAATGCAACATTTTTCTTTTATTTCCAGAACAATAAAAACCAGACCTATGAAAATATTGTGTGAATGACAAATGAAGATAGTTGTTTAATAGCTTGCATATGTTTTTAAAGATTATTTGGAGAAATCACCAACACATCTTAATACCAAGGATCATTGTATTTCTCTAAAGCAATGAAAAAACCCTTTGGAAAATAGTAAATCCTATAAGTGATAAATTACCCTATTTCAAGTTGACTACTGAAAAGAAGAGAGCTAAATATATGGCTTACCACAGTGATGTATAACTCATTTTGTCTTCACCTTTACTTTTTTTTCAAACAAGTTTTAATTCATGCTAATTTGTATGATTCCTTATAAGCCACTCGATATGCTTCTGGTACTAAGTGATATATAAATATATAAATAATGACTAAGAGCAAAACAGCAATGTCTTTTATACAAGTGTAGATTTATCTTAATTCTGTAGAATTTAATGGTGCGAAGAGTAAAGAATCAGTTAGTGGGTCTTAGTATTAGAGCATTAATCCTGCCTTACACAGCTGGTCTGGCCTTAAGCAGAACAGACATTCTCCAGTCGTCTGGAGGAAAAAGTTAAACCCTGCACGTTATTTTTGTCTCTACATTGTCTACATCTTGGATTTTAGTGAAGATCGCTGTTCACTGTTAGTGGTTTATTTTTGCTTTATTCATTATATTTAACACTTTGCATTTTGCTCTCATTTAGTTGAACTCGGTACATATCTACTGGCTGATAATGGATTTCAATTTATTGTTAACTATTCATTTAATTCCAAGATATACCTCTAGTTCTATTAGTGAGGTTCAATGAAGTGAAAACTCCTTAAAATTCAAGGACCATATTCTTGTTTTTATTCTGATTCTATACTGTCTTTTAAGTTGGTTTTTGGTGTCAAATAAATTCTCAGTTAGTACTTGTTATAAGACCACATTCTGAGAGAATATTAATTTACAATTAGGCAAATGAGTTTAAATCCCAACTCTGCCCTTTATCAGTATGACCTCATCTCTCTGAGTTTTAGTTTTCTCTGCCATAAAATGGGCATGGTAATAGTTTCTTTCCAGAACTGTTGTGAGGATTAAAGGGCATAATACATATAAAGCTGGGGTAGGTCCTGAGTAAATTAGCTTCACTCATCTTCCTGTTGAATAAGTAAGTGAAGAAATAAATGAGAACATTATACTTCCATATTTTTAAAACAAATCCTTTTGTGTATTAAAAATTAAGGACAAATTAAGAAAAGTTAAATGTATTATAAATTAAGAGAAGTTAAAATTTATTAAGAAATGAAACAAAACTAAGAAGTGCTATTTCAAGACTTACATGAAAAGTTCATGCTTTTGCCATTATAATGCTCTAACTCTTTATGGATGCATTTACACATAAGTGTATATATAGAAAAAAAAATGGGTCCACTTTTAGCAGGTGATGAGAGCTGTGTTGCCAGGAAGCTTGTGACAGTGTTAAGCTTAATTATTGTAGTTCTTACAAGCTAAGGTTTTCTGATATAATTTCTAGCGCATACCTTCATTAGTTGGTTTTTCGTCCATTCTTGTTTTAATCCTTATTTTAAATATGTATTTATCATACATTGCTTTAAATATTTTAAAATATTAATAGTATAAGTTGATAAAATAAATTAATAAGAGGATTGATAAAGTAAATGCAGTTGCATGAGAACTCTTGTTCGCTGTACCTGTGTGCACTGTGACAAGCAGGATTCAGGACTTTGGGTTCTACCTTGGCAGAGAGCCTTCGATTATGGATCTGTTGCACTGTTTTCAGTAGACATTTTAAGAATTAACTAGACAAAACATCCTGGAAAACTTCAGAGAGTTGGAGAGCTGACAAAAACTCCCGTTCCTTAACTATATTTAGTTTAAATTAATTTAAAAAGTTGGTATAAAGGAAACTAATATTGACTGCTACTGAAGTGTCAGTGGAACAACTTCTGTGGACAAGGTCTTTTTGATGACACCCCCCCTCCCACCATTGGACGTTGCTTATTTTAAGTAAACTAATGTAATAATTTTAAGTATAAAAATAGTCACCAAACAGCTTCCAATGAACATGTGAATATGATGGGTAAAGCTCACAGTTGGATAGCAATATTGTTCTAATTGATCCCACCAGAAAGGAAAAAAAAGAAAACAAGGAAATAGGGCAATGATTGATGGACAGGGCTTCACACATCAAGAAGGGTTGAAGATGTCATTTCTGAGTGAGTGTTTTCAAATCTACAAAGCACCCAATGTTTTCAGTTTCTCCTTTGAAAGTGCTTATATAGAAACGGTAAATCTGTAGAATTTCCATATGTATGTTTTACATGTACTTTCCATAGGCAGAGAGTGCACAATAACAGAAGTTAAAATTTATTTTATATGAAAGTTTTTTTATATGAAAGACTGCAGGGGGGCTGGTAGTGGTTTGTGGAGGGGGTGATATTTTTAGCTAAAGCTTTGTTTTAGATCTTCCAATTAACCTCTCACAATTTTTAGAGCTACATAAAGTAGCTGTTGGCTTTACTTTACTGGAAAGAATTATAGTGCATAGAGGAAGGGAAATAAATCTCAAGAGATTATTAAACTTTTCCTTTTTGTTTTCAGAAGACTGTGAAACAAAGCATCTAGTTCTTGATGTGGAGCACAAAATAGAATCCTTTGGATTAGAGGGAGAGTTAATGCCTACTGGAAAGATCTTAAGAAGCAGGAGACTGACTTTCTAGACCAGGTTTTGACTCTACATTGCTTTGTGACCCTGGGCAAATCTGGGCTTTAGTCTCTTTACAGATTGTGTTGCTTTGAAATCTTAAAATTATATGACAGTTTTATTATCATTATGCATCCGTTTCCCCTTGAATATATAGTGTTCTTATGGACAGGAAATCAAAATATTTGTCTGATACTTAAAATAATTTACAGACTTCCAATTCATCTCTGTAACACTCTGAAACAGAGAGGGGAATTAATTGCTTCATGAAATTATGAGCTCTGGGAGGTATTCAAGCAGAGGAGAGACATTCATTAGAACAGTGGAAATGGGGGCTTGATGTCAGATTAATAGTTTTATTTGGTATCTCAAAACACTGAGCTTTTAGGATTCTAACTTTTGGTATGATTCTTCTTACTGTCTTCTGCTAACTCACTTGTCTCTAAAAAGTTAAAAGGGAAAAGAGAAAAGTGAATATGGAAGCATCCTCTTAAAGACTTCCCTTTAAAATTGAAAATAAGTAATTGGCTCTTGTTACAGTGATTGCTTTTCCACCTACACAAAACAAACCAATTCTCTAAGGCCGGGTTCTTGCCTTCATTACTTGTGAAGTCTTTTTTATGTATTCCAAACTATCTTCATCTTCCTGATTGTCCTTGGCACTCATTAGTGAATGGTGAACCATCTGTGGCTATAACATATATATCATACATACAGAGACTTGAGTATATCAAACTTTACCTTAGTTATAAAAAAGTTGGTCTTTTACTATTTTATGAACATGGCAGGGATTATAACATATGTTCCTCCCACTCACAATGCGCAGTATTTTAGGTACTAACTTGATGAATATCTATTGAATTAACTTCAACAGCTCATCAAAAGGACCACTTTTGCAGCCCTGTAATTTTAAATATATGTGAAAAATATTTTATGTATTTGTGTATGTAGTGAGTGTTTCTTACAAAAGGTCAACTCTTATATATAGAAGCCCTAGACATATACTTTTAGGTCCTTTTAAATAGTTGATGCATAGTTAGGAGCATAAATAGAGCAAAGAAACTCTACATTTGTGACTGTGGGCAAGTGGTATAAGAATATGATGAATGGCAACAAGAATACCCATTATCTGACGTGCATCTCATATTTTCTCAGTTACCTGTTCATAGCCCCAAATCACTGAAATAAATTGCCCTTTTTTCCTACTTATTATGGTGGTAACTAAATACATGTTAAAGAGCATAAAATGATCTATGAAATAGAGACACACCTTGTTTTATTGTGCTTTGCTATATTGCGCTTCACAGATGTTGTATTTTTTACAAACTAAAGGGAAGACCCTCCCCCAGCAAAAAGATTATGACTTACCTTATTGAGATACTGTTTTTTTTTTTTTTTTTTTTTGCTGTGATCTGGAACCAAATCCACAACACCTGTGTGGTACACCGTAAACCCTTTTTTCATGGAAAGAAAATCGTTTGAATCCAATATTTGAACCTTAGATTTCAGCAACCCACAAAAGTTTGAAAATAGTTTATCTGGAGTATTCCAGAAACTGTACTTTAATCACTTGTTGAATGTCAGTCTAATAGAAATTTCATTTGGAAAGTATTAAGATGAGAAATTAAAGTTTGTAATATGAAATTAACTATAGCTTTTACCTCTAGATGTGCTTAATGAAAAAGAGCTGGGAGGCTTCAACTAGTCCCAACTCTCACCTATTCTGATGAATTTTTGTCTTGCTGGCTTCTCATCATCTCCTTAACAAATACCTTTCCTCTCCTTACTTGCTGGTATATACACATTCTCAGCATAAATCTCAGAGGTTGGGTCTATTTAGAACCATTTAAAAATCTGAACATGTTACATCTACCAGGGCTTATATAAAGTTCAGTGGGGTCCATATTGTTAATGTACCAAACAGAAATCCAAACTAGAGTATGTTAGACTGGTTAGGATATGTACTTCTCTAGTGGAAGAGTGGTCTATTATCTGTTCACTAGATTGCAAACATTCCTCTTTTCATTTTAACTGTTAAGTCAAAGAGTCTTGAATTTGTACCACCAGACGGGATGGCTTTGTAGAGATTCAAAAAGTATCATACCTGTGGGTTCTAACATACATCTCTGAGCTTTGACATACATTGAACTTCTTTTATCAAGGCTGTAATGTCACTAAAGGACCATAGCCATTTAGTCAAGAATGGCTTTTTCTGTCAACAACTGAGGTGGTTCTCTGTAATTAAACTGCTTTCCCAAGTTTCTCCCAAAGAGGAGTTCCAAGATTTTTCACCATGTTAGTCTCTGATAGCTTTTTAGTTTGTCTCTCACTCTGCAATGAAAGAGGAGGTACTTGGCTTGCCAGTTTCTTTTGTTTATTCCCTAACTTAATATCTAACCATAGCACAATGTAAAGCAGAATGTGATCAGCGGGTCACTTAAAGAAGCAAGTACCACTTTTTAAATTGTCTACAGAGTCCCTTAAAGGTAAATTGGGCCACTGAGATGTTAGCTTTTACTTTCCTGATAAAAGGTACAGATGTGGCCAGTGCTAATGCTTTCTCTTCTATTCCTACATTCTTCCTTGAATGTAGTAGTAATGCCTGCGCCTGTGGGAGCCATCTTGGCACCTTGGAGCAATGAGCTCTTGATGCTGTTCAACTATGGGCAGTCATCTTTATGAATTTAATTTCAAGAAAATAAACTACCATTTTCTTTCAGGTTTTGTTAGCTGATAAAAGCATTCCTAATTAACATATTATAGTCATGGACCACTCTCAATGAGACAGAGGAGTATCTTTTTTATTAGGACAGGGTTTCTTGACCTCAGTATTATTGACATTTAGTGTTGGATAATTGTTTACTGTAAAGGGCTATTCTGCACCCTGTAAGATTTTTAGCTCCATCTGAATACATGGACTCTATTCATCAGATGACAATAGAAACCTGACATACCTTTCAAGGTTCCGCTGATATACAACTAGTTTTCTTTAGGAAAGTCTTTATCTTCTATTTCTGAAAGACAAAGCTGCTATGCAAAGTATTCTTGGTTGGCATTTTTTTTTCTTTCATCACTTCAAATATATCATTCCCATTCACTCTTTGCCTGCAAGGATTCTGCTGAAAAATCTGCTCATAGCCATATGGGGATTTTCTTATATATAAGGATTTTCTTTTTTCTCTTGTTACTTAAAAAATTCTTTGTCTTTGATTTTAGACAGTTTTATTTTAATGTGTCATGGAGAGGATCATTTTGGGTTAAAATTTTGGGCATATCTATTAGCTACATAAACTTTGATATCCAAATCTCTTCCCAGATTTGGGAAGTTCTTAGCAATTATTTCTTTAAACAAGTTTTCTGATCCTCTCTCCCTCTTTTCTTTTGAGGCTCTTATAATGTATAAATTATTTTTTTAATGATATAGCATAATTCATATAGACTTTCTTAACATTAAAAAAATCCTATTTTGATTTCTTCCTCTGGGTGATTTCAAATGAATTATATTCTAGTTCACTCTTTTCATTCATGATTTCTGGGAGGCAATGGGTAATTACCAGAAATTCCTATGTGGCAATTTTGCTGAAATAACTCCTTGTTCTAGTTGTTTTTTAATTAGAACAAAAAGGTGTTAACAATATTCAGGAGAAGATGGAATAAATGAGGGATTTTATCATCTTCAGAGGACATAGGATAATGGGTCTGAACTTTGATTGTGGATAAGAAAATAGGATGAGATTAAGGGATATATATATCAGAGAGATCTAGTGGTGAAGGACCACCCTGGAAGTCTGGGTTTCCTTTGGTGACAGAAAGCTTGATGGAATTATTCTTGATGGTCTCCAAAGTTGTAAGGCTGTGAATGTTGTTGGGGAGGTGGCATATAGAGCTTTGGGGCTTTCTAACTCCTGAGGGTCATGGTATGGAGGCTGGGAGAGATCAGTGTGACTTGGATAATAAGAAGATCTGGGACCCCCTTTTCACTATGAATTATATATACATACTACTGAACTAGTATAGAAGTGGATGCATTATAACATATGGGAATAATAATGAATAATGGGATAAAGATGAAATATGCAACATTTTATGTAAAAATGTTTGCTAATCACAGTTTTCACTGTCCTTACATAGCATCTCCAGCCACTCTATATACTCAAGGTAATCTTTATCATTAATGATGGTGGATTAAAATACATACTTTAGTAATATTAATTTTTTTTGGCCTGACTTCTTGTCAGGTCTGATTATATTATGGATGAGGAAGAACACACCATAGGAACAGAGGTGACAGTTCCATCATTTCTTTGTGCCTATATTATTAGCATAATTGTCAATTCAGTGTTTCTTTGAAAGATATTTTTCCCATTTTTCTACTTTGTAAGGTTATTTTAAATAAAACTGGGTAATATAATCAATCAATTTTCTTCTTGTGGTATACACACAATATGTTACTTTGCAAATGTACCAAAAGCCAGGAGTTGAGTGAGGGCTCCACCATCAACTCCTTCCACTTCCTTTTACATATCTCATGTAATCTGCCTTTCTTGTTTGCAGTTGACATAGAGATAAGGAAGGGGCCATTGTAATCTGTTAAATAAATATCAGTAAAGCTTAATTTCTTTGTATTTTTTCATTTATATATTTTTATTTTTAATTATATTTTATTGATTATGCTATTACAGTTCCAATTTTCCCCCTTTGCTCCCCTCTACCCAGTACCACCTCTCACTTCCTCAGGCAACCGCCGCACATTGTTCATGTCCATGGGTCGTGCATATAGGTTCTTTGGCTACTCCATTTCCTATACTGTATTTCACATCCCCATGGCTATTCTGTAACTACCTATTTGTACTTCTTAATCCTCTCACATCTTTACTCATTCCACCATACCCATCTCCCATTTGGCAACCACCAAAATACTCCCTGTATCCATGATTCTGAATCTGTTCTTGTTTGCTTAGTTTGAGTTTTAGATTCAATTGTTGATAGATATGTATTTATTGTCATTTTATTGTTCATAGTTTTGGTCTTCTTCTTTTTCTTAAATATGTCCCTTTAACATTTCATATAATAAGGGCTTGGTGATGATGAACTCCTTTAGTTTTTTCTTGTTTGAGAAGCTCTTTATTTGCCCTTTGATCCTAAATGACATCTTTGCTGTGTAGAGCAATCTTGGCTGTAGGTCCCTGCTTTTCATGACTTTGAATATTTCTTGCCAATCCCTTTTAACCTGCAAAGTTTCTTTTGAGAAATCAGCTGACAGTCTTATAGGAATTCCCCTGTAGATAACTAACTTCTTTTTCTTACTTTTTAAGAGATTCTCTCTTTATCTCAACCTGTGGTATTTTAATTATGATATGTCTTAAAGTGGGTCTCTTTACATCCATCTTGTTTGGGACTCGCTGTGCTTCCTGGACTTGTATGTCTATTTCCTTGACCAAATTAGGGCAGTTTATTTCAAATAAGTTTATTATTTTTTCAAATAAGTTTCCAATTTCTAGCTCTTCCTCTTCTCCTTTTGGCACTCCTATCATGTGAATGTTGGACCTCTTAAAGTTGTCCCAGGAGCTGCTTACATTATTCTCATTTTTCTTCTTGTTGTGATTGGTTGTTTTTTGTTTCCCTATGTTCGAACTCATTGATTTGATTCTTGGCTTCATCCACTTTACTGTTGTTTTCCTGTAAATTGTTCTTTATTTCAAAAAGTATATTCTTTGTTTCTGACTGAATCTTTTTTATGCTGTTGAAGTTCTCACTAAGTTCCTTGAGCATCCTTATAGCCAGTGTTTTGAACTCTTCATCTGATAGATTGCTTATCTCCATTTTGTTTAATTCTTTTTCTGGAGTTTTGATCTGTTCTTTCATTTGCACCATGTTTCTTTGCTCATTTTGGCAGCCTCCCTGTGTTTGTTTCTATGTATTAGGTAGAGCTGTTATGACTCCCTATCTTGGTAGTGTGGCCTCATGTAGTAGGTGTCCTTAGGGTCCAGTGGCATTCTTTCTATTTTTTGATAAAAAATAAATACATGTAGAAGTTCTATTTTCTTTTCACATCCTAGTTCCATGCCCTATTTTGGTGATCATTGGCAATCTGGTGTTTGTTATTGTTAATAAGGAAGGAGGAATAAATAAATCAATGTTAGCCTTAAGTATCATTTGGAGAATATCTGGATTTTAAATTTAGAATTTAATTAATTAAATTGGTAAGTTTATGGGTTTATAATTTGCATGGTTTTGCATAATATTTGCATATAGATAGAGGAAGATATTCCTTTTCAACTAAGGCTGTTACTGATAGAGGTCTCAGAGAAATCTCACATTGTCATCGTAATTTAAACATTTGATTTATGATACAACCAGCAACTAAAAGGGATCTACCCACTGTTCTTAATATTTGAGCACAGCTGTGAAGAGAAACTGATTTATTTCTATAAATACTTTTCCTAATCTAATTTTGTAAGATTTTCACTCATTAATATGCTTTCTTTAACTTGTATGCAATTGCGTTCCCTAGGTTCAGTGTTTTGTTTCTTAAGTGACATAGTTGGTAAATATTAATTAGGTTGTAGAATAAATGTATTGTTTATTGCTGAAGAGCTCTTTTGGCTTACTACGACTTAGAAAACCTTTAAATCTATAAAACTGAGATTTTGTTAGTATCTCCTTTGTTTGTAGTTTGTTTATTCTCCTTTTAAAAAATAAAAAATATAAATGAATAATTCAAGCTCCAAACAGACAAATGGGTAATTCAGCCTAAATATTTACGATATTTATCCTTGCAAGTTTGGAGATACATGTCACTTAATTGTTGGGCGCTCCAAAAAAGGATGTTAAAAAATAATGAACTCAGCAATAAATTTTCTTTAATCTAAATTCTTCAGCAACCATGTCAGGTTATTCTGGAGAATATGAAATGGTATGCAGGCAGTGGGTCCATTCATCTCCCATGTCCATTGGTCAATCTAGTTGGGTAGATTCATATCCTTTGTCTTGTTTGGTTTATACTGTGCATTCATTAGCTCTAAGCAGGTCTATAATGCTCAGAAAGCAAGACTTTTATAATCCTTCTAACAGCGGTGAAATTTGCATAGAAAGGCTAGTTTCCTGTCGATTGTTACTGTAACAAGATTAGGGGATAGTGAGGACTGGAGCCAAGAATAGGGGTAGGGTGGTCTATTATTCAAAAGACTGAACTGGAAATGCCAAGATTTGCTTAATTTATCCTTCAAAGCTAAGTTCAGGTTTCTTCCTTATAGGCTCATTATAGTAGTTTTGTTGTGAGCAGCTTACTGAGACTCATTTTTCCAATAAAAATATCTTCCCTGCATTCAAGTTTTGATAAGGGAACTGTTGGTAAATTGTTGTAGAAATGATTTATCTTTTTCATTCATTTAACAAATATTTATTGGGTTCCATGCAGTGTACTTGATACTAGAAATACTTTTAAAAGTCACGATACCAGACCTAAAGCAGTGTATAGTTATACTTGGCGTCTTATTTCTCACCTCTTAGAACAGTTCTCAGTTGTTGATGATAAAGATGATTTGCTTGTCAAGTGAGGCATTATAGGTAAATGCCAAATTAAGCTTTTGAATTATTAGCATTCTTTAAGAATAATGCAACTTGCAGAATAAGATGAGTTCAAAGGTATTTTTAGACACATTGCTAAATGTTGCACTGAATGAAATTTTAGGGAGTTCTCTCTGATACTGTAATTCAGTGGCTGTCACACCAGCTACATAGTAGAATATCTTGGGGAGCTTTTATTTTTTTGTCCAGGCCACACCCTAGACCAATGAAAATAGAATCTCAGGGCAGAGCCTGAGTTCTGGCATGCAGGAGGCATGAAATCACTCCTGTGTGGCACCTAGTTCCAAGAATAATTATGCCAATATTTTTCAGATTGGGATAGTGACATTCAGACAGGTGAAGTAAGTTGTCTAAGACCACAGAGCTAATGAGTGGAAGAGGTAGCTCTGAACCCTGATGTACTAGCTATAAAACCTTTCCCATTTCTTTTTTAAACATACATATTTTAATAGTTGACATATGGTATTCAGGTATACAACAGAGTAATTAGACATTTATATACCTTACAAAGTGACCCCTCTGATAAGTCTTGTACCCATCTGACATCACACATAGTTATTACAATATTATTGACTATATTCCCTCAGCTGTACTTTGCATCCTGTGACTATTTTTATAACTGTCAATTTGTAGTTCTTAATCTCCTTTACCATTTTCACCATTCCCTCAATCCCCCTCTCATCTGGCAACCATCAGTTCTGTCTCTGAGTTTGTTTCTGTTTTGTTTGAGCATTTATTTTATTCTCAGATTTCACATGTCAGTAAAATCGTGGGGTACAATATTTATATTTCTCTATCTGACTCATTTAACTTAGCACAATACTCTCCAGGTTCATCCGTGTTGTCACAAAAAGTAAGATTTTCTTCTTTTTTTATGGCTGAGTGGTATCCTATTATGTAAATATACCCAGCATTTTTGTCCATTAATCTACTGGTGGGTATTTGGGCTACTTACAAATCTTGGCTAATGTAAATAACATTGCAATGAACATAGGGGTGCATTTATTCTTTTGAATTAGTGTTTTGGGGTTTTCTGATAAATTCCCAGAAGTGGAACTGCTGAATCATATGGCAGTTCTTTTTTGAATTTTTTGAGGAAACTCCTTACTGTTTTCACAGTGGCTGCACCAATTTACAATCCCACCAACACTGCATTAGATTTCCCTTTTGTCCACATCTTTGCCAACACTCGCTATCTGTTGATTTATTGATGACAGCCATTCTGACAGGTGTGAGGTGATGTTTTATTGTGAAAACCTCTCCCATTTCCAAAACATAGTGTTAGAATTCACTATGGGAAAGGTTATATGTGGCACTTTGGTTTTCTCCCACCATTTTGCTTTTGATACTTTTTGATGATTTCTTTCCTACCAGTTGACCATGGTGTACATAACTGGAATCAATATCTGTGATATACAGAATAGAAAGAAGAGAAGAAAGAAGGCCTTCTGCATAACCTTCCCCATTAGGGCTAGAAGTATTAGGAGAGGACTTGAAGACATAGGAAAAGGTAGCAATTCTCTTACCATTTTAGAATGCTCAATTTTACTTCAGGGTGAGAGTATTAGGGCAACAGTCAACCTTACTAGAAATAGTAAATTGGAATTTTGTGTTATGTATGACAACAGCTAACACACGGAAAAAATAGGACATTTATACCTTTTGTGTCACAATTTTGTGTAGGATGGTTAGCTTGAAGGAACATGGCTTGAGCTATAAGAGGACCTTTTTTTTTTCTCTTTTTGCATGAAAGGGATCTAAGGTTTTAATGAGAAGGAATATACTACTTGGAAATTTTTTCTACTTGCTAGAAAAGGGAGCTGTTAGAATATTATTCCTCTTCTCTGTGCTAATTTCATCACCTAGAAAATTCTCCAAGCCACAGAGATAAATACGTCCGTATGGGTATCACATGCACAGGATTCTCAAAACTGTAATGCGGGTGGTAGTAAATATCAAGGGGCGGACTCTTCACATCATGCAGCCTCCCTGTTAGCATGGCAGTCATCACTGAGGGCAGATTTTTGGAGGTCCTATGATCTAGTTGATATCCTTTTTTCGTTAGATACTCAAACTGTCACTTTTTTCCTCTGGTCGTCCCAGTACCCTGAATATACTTCTGTTATTGCACTTAAATTATTGTATTGCAACTGTAATTGTTAATGTCCCCTTCCCCTGCTAGTCTGTGTATTCTTTAAAAGCAAGTATTTTGTTGTTTTTTAGCTTAGTTTACCTAGTACCTAGCACATTGCTTGGCATATAGGAAGTACTTACTAAATGTTTGGTGAATTAAATTACCTGTGTTTTTCGATGATCTGTTTCAGGAAATGGAATTTTGAGCCTGATTTCTCATTGATATTAAAGTATTCTTTCTAGAAGAGGGTGCCAAAGCGTTACACAGAGCACATTAAAATCCTAGCAGTTATCTTCCCAGGCCACCTCTTTCCCTTGTGGAAGGAAACAGTGTTGTCATAGTAAATCGCCCACTTGGGGTAGTTCATATAGGCTTTAGTTCCAAATTTAACATAACAGAAAGTCAGAGTGTGAAGTTGGACAGCTTCTCCCAGAAAGGTAACTTTGCACTAATTTACTGAACTTTCTTTATGAAAGGTATAAAAATCTGTTAACATTTTATAACCATTCAGAAGTGGTAAACAGCATTTGGCCAACCACTTATGTTTTCATTAAGCACATTTTATGCCTTATATTTATTTTTTGAAAAATTATAGCCTGGTTTGTGGTTTAAATATTCAGTTACATTATCTTGTTTGTAGATGGCACCCTGTGAAATGATGTTTCATTGGTTTATAACATTTAAAAAATGTAAAGCTTTTGCCTCATGCTTACTTGTAGGAGAGGTTTCTTTTTTATTTGAAAATTTATTTTAATTTACATAAAATAAAATTTGCTTTTTTAAGCATACACTTCTATAAAGTTTTAGCAAGTGCATCGAATCATATAGCCATTGCCACAATTAGGATACATAATATTTACAACATCCCTCTCCCAATATTCCCTTATACTATTCCTTTAAAATTGAACCCTCCCCCACCCTTAATACTGCACAACCACTGATTTCTTTTGCCTTTTCCAGAATATAGTATAAATGAATGGAATCATATACTATTTAGCCTTTTGAGTCTAGCTTTTTTTTTACTTAACATAAAACATTTGAGATTCATCCATTTGTTGTTATGTATCAATCCATAGTTTGTTTATTGCTGAGTACTTTTTCATGTTATGTATGTACCACGTTTTGCTTGTCCATTCTCCATTTGAGGGACATGTAGTTTATTTATAGTTTTTGGGTATTGTGAATGAAGCTGACATAAGTTTTCACATACTGGTGTTGCTGTTGTTGTTTTTTTTTAATGAACAGAGATTTCTATTTCACTTGGGTCAACACCTAGGAGTTTGATCGCTGGATTTGATGATAAGTGTATGTTTAACTTAAAATGAGCAACCCATTTTCCATAGTAGTAGTACCATTTTACATTCCCATGAGTAACCTATGAGAATTTCAGTTTCTCAATCACCTTGGCTAATTTTCTTTGTTGTTGCTGGTGGGGTTTTTATTTTATAAACAAATGTTCTTATTTTTTTCTGTTAATTATTTAATCATTAGCAAAAAATTAATCATTAACACAGAGGCCTTTGTGCCTGTAATCTTAAAACTTAAGTTTAATGCCAGTTTTCCAGGCAACTGCTTTCGTCCATTTATCAGGGAAAACCCACAGTGCTATGAGAAAACGTAAGTATTGCTGTAGACTGGAACTGACTTTTACGACTTCACACTAAATGAAAGCAATATGGCACCCTCTTAACAATATATTTTTAAGCCAGTTTCTCACCACTCTTTTTTCTCCTCCACATTGTTCCCAGTGTTCCAGGCATTTTATACCACTGCTTTCCTGGTGCCATCATTTGTTCATAAGCCTTCACTGCTTCCCTCACAACTCTGGAATAGTCTAGTGCTTAAATACAGGGACTCTGACATCAGCTGAATGTGGTTTTATACACTTGGTTCTGCCACATACCAGATGAATGGTCCTGACAAATTAATTTTTCTAAACTTCAGTTTCTCATTTTAAAAACAGTAATGATAGGACCTGCATAAAGCATTTTGTACCAAGTGGTCAGGGCTCAAACCATGCCAGCAATTATTAATTAAACACCATCTGCCACAGAACTCATTTTATTTGGCCAGCCTGGCCAACCACAATCATCACGGCAAGTCTTCTAGCATAAGTAAGCCAATCTGCTGAGTGCCTTAACACCTTTGTTCAATTCTGTTTGCTGGGGTTCCCATTAGATTAAACCATGTCTGAGCACGACTGATGAACAAGTGGGTAGCTCCTAAGGAGTTGCCCTGCTTGTAAGCTCTAGGCTGAGGCTGGAGGAGTTAGCAAAACCTTCTGAGAGATAACTTGGGACAGTCACTAGAGCATGCTGCTTGTCTTTTATATTGGCATTCCTGGCTCCATAAAGAGGGTACAGACACGCTAAAGGAGCTGTTTTCATGAGTGTGGTGTTGGTGCTTAGTTGAAACAAGTTGTTGCAAAGTGGGGAAAAGAAAGCTCCACTGCTCTCTTCACTCATTAGCCTCATTTGGGCTCAGGAGGACTCCAGGGAGTACAGTGCCACTGTGACCCCCTAGAGGTAGGCAGCTCTTGGGAGTGCCGCATCCCTATAGTCTTTGCCCTGAGGGCCCAGCAGCAGGTGGAAATCAGGAATGAGTGATATTGACTCTTTTTGAGGATTACAGATAACCTCAAGGAAGGGGGCCTGGCACTAGGTTGTTGGGGCTAAGAAATTCAGATTATTTATGTGAATGAGTTCTCATCTATGTCCACAATATTAACAACACCTGGAAAAACTCAGATTATACCTAAAAGTTTATCCATATAATCTACCTGACCAGATACTGCTTTTAAAGGAGGCCTAGGCCTTACCTCTTCCAGATGGGGCCCGGTCTTTAATTTAGTTTATTTATGCTTTTAAAACGTACATACCTAGTTTGATAACTAGACTGTAAAAACCAGGAGAACGTGTACTCGTTCATCTTGCTACCCCTATTTGTTCTCTGCACCCTTTTCCTGCCTTTCATGATGAGTATATGGTTGGAGTAGAAGAAATGTTATTTGAATTGAAGTTTTTAAAAAATATTTTTATTGAATTTATTGGGGTGACGTTGGTGAATAAAATTATATAGTTTCAAGTGTACAGTTCCATAACTATATATTGTATTGTGTGAACTACCCAAAGCCTAACCTCCTTCCATCACCATTTATTCCCCCTTTACCCTGTTCTACCTGCCCCACCCCCCCTTTCCCTCTGGTAATCACCATACTGTTGTCTAAGAGTTAAAAAAAATTTTTTTTTTATCTAATCCCTTTACATATTTTATCCAGTCTTCCTATCCCATCCCCGCTGGTCAGTCTGTTCCCTTCGTCTGTGAGTCTGTTTCTCTTTTGTTTGTTTATTTCACTCTAGGATTTGGTGTTCTAATTTCTAAAAATTCTCTTTGCAATAAGATGCTAAATAAATGTGATGATTATTTTAAAAATATGCACTATTAGGCACTGGAGCCTATGCATTATTTAGTTTCCATTGACACCAAAAAGGGAACATCACACATGACAATATCCATTAGATATTTTTCTTCCTTTTCTAAGGGAAGTATTATGCTTACTATAATATTTCATTCTATTTATAAAGCTATTTATTTAAACCACAGCGTGTGTAAAATTGCTGAACACCTTGTTACATTTATTCCAGCTGAAGTTCTGGAGAAACAGCAGCAGCAGGTGAACTGGACTGGTTGTGCCACAGTTAAAAGGAAGGCTTTTTAAAAAAATCGTCACTCAAGGACATTTTTTCATTGCTTTTAGAGAGAGGAAGGGAGAAAGAGAAACATCAATGTGAGAGAAAAGCATCGACTGGTTGCTTTCCATACCTGCCCAGGCCAGGAATCAAACCCTCAACCCGGACATGTGCCTTGGCTGAGAATCGAACTCCCAACCTTTTGGTTATGGGGCAATGCTCCAACCGAGTCACACTGACCAGGGCAAAAGGAAGGTTTCTCAATTGACCTGCCTGGGGCAGGTCATGCCTCTTAGAGGCCAAGGTGAAACTGGGATCTGGCCCTGTTAAAACATGGCAGGACAGCAAATCAAGGGACAGTCCTTGTCTGAATTAGTCTTAAGAAAAACAATCATTTAATCACTGTTTGAATGTGACATGTTAGTATGCTGACCCTTTTGAAGTGGATTTGAGCATGAACGTTGCTTGGACAATTTTATATATTTATATCAAGTCTGAGGAGATTCTGAAGAGCTTCAGGAAAGAACAGGTGTATTTGACAAAATTTTAGTCTTATTTTTCTTTTATTTCATCTTAGGATATTCTGATAATATTATTTAAACATAACCATTTTAGTGGTCTTGAGTCTTTTATGATTCCTGATCAGTGACTGCCATTAGCTATGTATTTTTTCCCTGTTATTTGGTGTATTTCTTTTCTGGGCTTTATTGACATTGCATTATAAAGAACAGAATTGATCTTATTCCTGGAAAAAAAATGAATTGGTAAATATAAAATCTGTCTATCTGTCTATCTATCTATCATCTATCTATCTAAGCATTATCGAGGGAAAATATTACTATGCTGCATTTTGTGTAAGAAGATTTATACTTTGTCATATGAGACTCTTTGTAGCTTTTAACAAAAAGAAACCCTGGTGATTCCTTAGGTCAAATGAGAAAAATACTTTGCATACATATAACTACTGTCCCATTTGTGCTTATGGAAGACTTGGCAAATAACCCATGATACTCTGCTTTTTACCAGAATCACCCTCAGAATTATTACTAACACAGTACTTCAGCCAGTGATTATCAATTGATTGGAACTGATGTGAAGGAAGAAACTAAGTACCATGTATGACCTAGTTTGACCTCTCATTTACAGTAAGAGGCAACTGAGGCTCAAAGAGGCTAAGGGTCTTAAAGGACACTGTTTTTAGCGGGGCTTAGATCTGATGTTCCCATACTGTAGCTTCAGTGTTCTTTAACCCTGTCATCCAACTCAGTCAGCAAACAAAATAGCAAGGGTGTGAAATTCCCATGCCCTTTTACAGTCATCCTTACTGAATTTTCTAATCTTCAGGTTTCTGAGCTATTGCTATTATTGCCTGGCTTGTGTACAGTTTCTTAAAATGGGGAGAAAAGATGTACAGTTCCCTGAAATGCATTCAAACCCCATCCAGCATAAAACTAGAACACAGAATATATAAAATGTCGATGATAAAAAGCATGTATATCAAACTGCAATTACCATAAAAGTACAGCAAGAAATCTTAACATCTCAAATGTAACTGTAAATCTTATAACACAACAACAAAATTTCCTGGAAGAAAATATTATATTGGGCCATTGTTACTTTTTATCCCAGCTTATTATCTGATCAGCTGGGAGATTTTCAGGAGCATCAGCCCTCATAGTCTCAGTTCTGTTTGGTCATCAGAGGCTCATGATATAAAGGCTCACTTATTTATTTATTTATTTATTCATTCATTCTTTATTTGTATTGTTGACACTATTGCAGATGTCCCCGTACAACCCCACTCCTGTTTCCCTTGTCCCAGCTCCCTCTCCCCTTTCCTCTGGAAAGGTTCTTTAATTCCAGTAGCACTAGAAGAACAAAGAAATGAACCTACTAGGAACCCTTTCTTTCAAAAGCAGTGGTCCTTGTAGATTTTGTTGCAGTGCTATTTTAATAAAGTTAAGTATTCACAGACTCCTTTTCTTGAGTTCCACTGTTTAAAACCTAACCCTCTTCCTTTCCCTCGGCATTTCTGTTGACTCATATATTGACTGCGCGGGTCATATAAGACCTTCCGAAAAGCCGCTATTGAGGGACCTCATATAAAGAGTCACGTAAAGAACGCAGAGGCATTCGGGTGCTATAGCTTGGTGCTTAACTTAATCAAGGTAGGGAAAAGCTTTCCGGGGTGCGAGCATAGCGCTCATTAAATGTTGGAAACTATTGAAATAGTGTTCCAGAGTTAAGACTAAAAGAACCTTCTCGTTGAGAGTGGGCAACCTACTCCAACTCATGGAATATGAAATGAGGTGAAAATATATTGTTTAAATTTGTAAAGAAAAACAAGTGGATTCAAATTAAGAGGATAAACTGAATTTGAGTAGATTTTGAGAAAGCTCAGGATGGTTCCATCTGATTTTCTTCTGCATCAAGAGGACAATAAAGTTATTTAAGTAAGCATTTCTTAAAAAATGGATTCTGTTTCATGGAAATACAGTTTAAACTCCCTCATTTTTATCATCAGAGACACCATGGGTGTTGTTAAAAATATGGATCAACAGTTACTATGTAGGAGTAAGACATCTTACAGAAATATATCCCTAGGGCTCACAGAAAATAGCTTTATTCTTTCTTCCTGAGCACTGGAGCTCTGTATAAGGAATGAAATTTCCCAGTTTCCCTTCCTTCAGTGAGTTTTTGGGTTTGCCATTTAAATTTCCGAACTCAATCCTGCTAAGGCTCAGTTTTTGTTTTTCAATACTATTTTATTCTAAGGGGAAAAAGTAGATAAATGCTCTTTTGGTTTTATTTTATAAAGCACCAGAACTGTGAACTAGAAAATTATTCTACTTTGGGACAAAGATTTTCTGGGAAATTTAATCCTTTATTATTCAAGATAATTCAACCTGAACACTTTGGGCCAATTTAAAATATTTTATCTACATCTCATTAAACTAATATCACATTTCTTCCTTTTTTTCCCCTAGACTGAATCACACAGATTTTTGTAAGTAACTAGATTTTTCATTCTTTAAATTGTTCTTCATTGACACCTCATTTATTCAGTAATTCCATAGTCATGTTTGTGGAATCCCAGTTGCTTTTACCTAGGATTCAGGAGTACAGACGAAAATTATTGAGAACTCATGTTTGAAACTCTTCCTAGGGATTCTTTTCACTATATGTAACTCACTTTTAGTGATACATTCTAGAAATTCTCAACTTCTCTAAAAATATTATCCTTCCTATTCTAAAGTATGTGGAAGGAGTAGGCTTTGGTGAAGTTATGTCTGGCTAGAGAAGATGCCATATCTTATATCAAGGATGTTAACAAATGTATATTCATCTTACTCTGCTACCGAGGAAGGAAAAAATGTTTAGATGGTCACATCATTTGAGTAATGGAGTGATAGAACCGCCTTCTGAGTAACACTGTTCTACTTCTGAACGGGCCCATTCTGTTCTAACTTTTCCTCAATTTGACAAGAATTCTATATCAATTATTATGATACCATGGCTAGACAACCTTTGGGAGATACAATAAAATAACATGCTTCAAAGTAAGTCCTAAATGAATTGTTTTGTCTTCGCGATGCTTCCCTGTGGCTTATGCCTGGGACTTGCTGCCCCACACAAACGATATTAAGAAATGGAAGCACAGCGGCTTATCCCTTATTTCCCGCCCCCCCCGGCCCCCCCATATTTCACAAGCTCGGACTGGGGCAGTTGAAGTGAGATAATCATTCTGTGCCAGAGGAAGAGAAAAGAAAAAAAAACAGTTTTCTAATAGGAGCTTAAATATAACATTGGAATCCTGAAAAATATGGAAAATGGGTGATATCCTAGGAAAACTACTGCAACAATGTAATCTGGTAACTTTCCCACTCCTGATGTGTGTGTATGTGTATACCAACAATGTCGTTTTTGTCAGTAAAGGCTTAAAAAATTGTGAATATATGTTAGAAAGAATAAGCCAGATAAATTCCACCTTCACATTATTTTTATTGACTGGTATGTGGTCTGATATATTCTCATAGTATTTCCAGGTATAGGTAGTTTTGCAAGTATGAATTCCTTCATTTTGTCCACAGGATTACTGGAGAGGAATATTAAAGATATATGTACTCCTATGTTCATTGTAGTATTATTCATGGTGGCCAAGGTATAGAAACAACTGAAACGTCCTTCTGTAGATGATTGGGTAAATAAGATGTGGCACATACACACAGTGGAATACCACTGAGCCATAAGAAAAGACGAAATACTACCGTTTGTGACAACAAGGATGGGTCTCGAGAGTATCATGCTAAGTGAAATAAGTCAGAAAGAAAGAATCAAGAACCATATGATTCCATTCACATGTAGGATATAAAACTGAAAGCAATAAATGAGCAGACAGGACAAACAAACAAAAACTTATAGACACAAGCAACAGTATGGTAGTTACCAGAGGGTAGAGGGGTGAGGAAAGGTAGTAAAGGGTAAAAGGGGTCAAATATATGGTGACAGAAGGAGATGTGATTTAGTGTGATAAACATACAATGCAATATATAGATGATGTATTATAGAATTGTACACTTGAAACTTACATAATTTTATTAACCAATGTCAACCCCCAAAATTAATAAAAAACTAAAAAAAAAAAGTAAAACATGAAAATAAAAAAAATGGGGATTCTAAATAGCTTACCATTTGTGCATAGTGGGCACTCAAGAAATTTTAGTTTATTTTAAATATCTTTCCATTTTAATATTCAGAGTTGCCTACTCAAGTTTAAAAGAAATTTTAATTGAAGTAACATTGATTAATAACATTGTATATGTTTCAGGTGTACAACATTATTATTTGATATCCGTATACACTATAGTGTGCTGCTTACCACCAAAGTCTAGTTTCTATCCTTCACCATATATTTGACCCCCTTTACCCATTTCACCCTTTCTCAACCCCTTCCCTCTGGTAACTACCAGTCTTTTGTTTGTATCTACAAGCTTTGTTTTATTTGTTTCTTTTTTGTTTTATATTCCACTTGAGTGAAATCATATGGTTTTTGTCCTTTTCCAGCTGACTTATTTCACTTAGCATAATACATGGAGATCCATCCATGTTATTGCAAATGGCAATATATTATCTTTCCTATAACTGAGTAGTATCCTGTTACACACACATACATACATCCATGTGATGTCTTCACACACATGCACACACATCCATATGATGTCTTCAAATTCATGAAAAAGTCACTAAGACCAATGTCCAGAGTTTTAGTACCTGTGTTTTCTTCTATGTGTTTTATTGTTTTAGATTTTACATTCAAGTCTTTAATCCATTTCGAGTTAATTTATGTGTATGGTGTAAGATAGTGGTCTAATTTCTGTCTTTTGCATGCGACCATTCAATTTTCCCAGCACCATCTATTGAAGAGACTTTTCTTTCTCCATTTTATATTCTTGGTTCCTTTGTTATAAATTAGTTGCCCATATATATGTGGGCTAATTTGTGGGGCCTCAGTTCTGTTGCATTAACCTGTGTTTGGCTTTTTTACCAATATCATGTTGTTTGGATTATGATGGTTCTATAGTGTAGTTTAAAATCAAGGAATGTAATACCTCTGGTTTTTTTTTTTTTTGCTCAGGATTGCTTTGGCTGGTTGGGGTCCTTTGGAGTTCCATACATGTTTCAGGATTTCTTTGTTCAATTTCTGTGAAAAATGCCTTCGGGTTGTGATAAGAACTGTGTTGAATCTGTATCTTATTTTAAGTAAATTGACATTTTAATAATGTTAAATCTTCTAGTCCATGAGTACCAAATATTTTTAAACTTCCTTGTGCCTCCTTTAATTTCTTTCAACAATGTCTTGTTATTTTATAGGATCAGTGCAATATGTAGATTATGTACCAAATGCAAAATAATGCTGTAAATATAATACAATGAACAATAATAGAACCTTTTTCCCTTTAAAGTAATGATTAAATTCAAAATAATAGATAGGAAAAAAACCTACAAGTATACTCCTCTGCCATGTCCATATAGCATCCAATGTACTTTTAAATCTATTATTGATTATTACCATTTGCCACTTTAAATTAAATGGGGTTAGAATCAATGGCTAAATCAATCAAAAAGAATGATTACTTAAAAAAAACAGGTTTACCTGGAATGTTACTGATCGTAATTCTCATATTTAACATTATATTACATGTATGGTTTAGTGAAAATGTATAGGGGCTCTAAACATCACATAAGTCCTAAAATGTCTTATTAATCATCAAAAAAGAAAATGAAAAGAATTTACATTCCATTGAATATATGTGTGAGACTTTTTTCTCAAATGTCTATTTTAAATTTGTATTATTATAATTTTGTGAAGTAGTTACTATTTTTTTGTTCAATTATAAGCATAGAATTTTCTCCCCATTCTGGAATCCAAGTGAAAAAATGATAGTGTCTTTGACTAGGACCTCATCAATGTAGAAGGAGGGGTTGGACAGATTTGTGATTGGTGTAGCCCAAAGAGATAGGTCTAGCTGATGGATTTGATATGGGGGTTGGGCGGGGAGGCAAGGCAGAAGGAATAATCAAATATGGCGCACATATTCGACTTGAGCCACCGAGTAGTTGGAAGTACGGCTTCCTGAGATGGAGGGACTTGAAGAGGAGCAAATCTGAGGTGTGTGGTAGTGGGAAGGAAGCAAATCAATATTCCATTTTGTATTGAGTTTGAGATACTTGTAAGGAGACATCGAAGAATGAATATCGAGTTGTATACATGAGTTTGAATTTGAGAAAAGAGGTTTGCATTGGAGATATGAAATTTGGAGTTATCAATTTAGAGATGGCATTTAAAGTCATAAGGATATTTGTGATCATTTAGGAAGAAAGTATAAAGTAAGGGAAGAAGAGGCCTCTGAAACCAGCCTGGTGAACATTGTAAAAAATTTTTGTTGTGGTCAAAGATTATGACGTGTGTTGGGATCTGGTGTGGATTTCTCTTCCTCTGGGTCCTGCTGACCTGCTTGTTGCTCTTGACCTGTTTCCTCTTCTCTAGGATGGCCCTTACTCTGCATAAATAAGTGCCATGACATGGGAGCTGGGTTATCAAAAACACACGTGGGAGTGAAGAATGCAATCAATTAAATGCTTTCATCAAAAACTGTTGATACGAGAATTCCAAGGACTTCTAGAGATTCATAGAATTTGATGTATGATTTAGAAAGTTTCTTTCATATATTTAATAGCCCTTTAATCTAACTTCTTTTGGATGCTTTGAGATAAGCATAAAAATTAGTTTTGGAATAATGGCACTTTGCAACTATAAATATGGGGATCAGTGATTTAATGATTGGTGCTCATGTTCTCACTCTGAAATTGGCTACATTTGAGCTTTCACAGTTTTTACAGTCTTACACTATCATATGTTGAAGTATAATTAGTGTTGGACCACAAAGAACTTTTCTATAAAGGAATTCAAGACTCTTATAAGTTTTAACAGAACCAAAATGTTGGGGGGGTGTCTGTGTGCATGAGGGAGAGAGAGAGAGAGAGAGTGAGAGAGAGAGAGAGAGAGACAGAGACAGAGACAGAGACAGAGAGACAGACACAGAAAGGAGGGGCAGAAGGAGAGAGGTAGGAATGTTTAGAGAAGAAGCTATTGCTAAGCAAGTTAATGACAAAAATTGCAAAAGCTGAATACTTAGCATGTATTTTTACATTTAAGATAGTTTATAATTTAATTAATTAAAAGCAGCCAAAATTTCTCTTTCCAATCTGAATTCTCCTTTTTCAATTCACTAACCAAGAGATGGCCTTTTTAAGCTCCCCAAATTCTGTAACATGCCAAGATTTTCTATAGAAAAACTAAGACCTGTGTTGCTTGCGCTTAGGCTATAATCAGTACATAGCCCAGTGACTTGCATATATTTATTCATTTCACTACCATTTATTGAATACCTACCAGGCAAACTTATTAATTTCACTAGCATTAATCGAACCCCTACCATGCTCCCAATTACTGAAGCCACGCATATGCTCCCTTTGTGGACCCAGCAAAAAATTTAGTTTTGTGAGTCTGTGAATAGGCAACTTTCTGCTAAAATAAATATATTGCCCAGTATTTTTGATACCAGGAAAAATAATAAACATTTTCAAATGTGGCCTTGCACCGAAGTCAATGATTATTTCTATTGTAGTATTGCTGATCTTTCAGTGCTGTGCGTGTCATTTTTTTACTCGTAGAGAATTCATCTCACAATAATTGTAACTCTCCATCCCCCTTCCCCTTCCCTCATCTGTTCTGCACATATTCAATGAATACTTGGCTCTGTTGTCAGAGTTGGCTTCTTCCAATTTCCTCCTCAAAATTTCTTTAACTTTCCTTGTTTTTCATTTTAACGGAGGCTTCAAGACTTCCACTTGATGAAGTTGGCTCAGAAGATTACTGAGTTTCAAAGTCTGGCTATACAAGGATCTCCAGAGTCTAATTTTGAAGCCTTGGTATCAGAGAAAAATGAAAACCTCATATTTCCATCAAGGAGTGTATAGCCAGGGTTTTACAGAGTTTGCAACCTGCTATCACATTTAATTCTGAGAATAATGTTTGCTGAGTTTGCCCAGCTGAAACACGTACACTTTCTCCTTAAGTTTCGACTATTTTCAGGGAATTGAAGCTAAACCAGTTCCTATACAGGTCTTCTTGTTTAGAATTTAAATGTTGAAATTGTTAAGAACATTAGACGCCACCTTAGCAAGGACTTCTCACCAGCATCAATAGTTAGGGCTTCCTTAGGGGGGCTCTTTAATTTCCTTAAATTAATTGCAAAATTTTGTGTATATTCATTTAGCCAATAAATATTTATTGAGCACTTATTATGTGCTAGGCAGTTTTTTAGGTCTTGGGGTATACCAGTGAAGAAAACAAAATTTCTAGCCCTCATGTGGCTTACATTTTCACAGGTGGAGACAGGAAGTAAACATAATCCATAAATAAATTTTATTGTGTGCTAGACTGTTGGGGGTCCCCAAGACCACTCCTGCATTTAATGATTTGCTAGTAGGACTCACAGGATTCAGCGTACGGTTGTACTCAGAGCTAAGATGTATTACTGTGAAAAGATACAGAGCAAAGTCAGCAAAGGGAAAGGCCCAATGGGCGATTTTGGGGATATCAGGCACATGCTCCCGAGTCCTCTCACATGGATACACTTAATTCCTCCAGTGAGTTGTGACATGAGTGAAATGTTGTTTACCCGTGAAGCTCCTTAGATACTTAGTTCCCAGGTTTTTTTTTTACCAGAAGCTAGTTACCCTCTGCCTGGCACACACCAAATTTGTACACCCCGCGATGGGAAAGAAATATTTCACATGCATCATATTGTCTGTGCAGACAGCTTAGTTGTGGTGAGGCACTCTTACCAGTTCTGGGAATGGGAGAACCCTCCTGAAATCTAAGTTCCAAGATGCCAGACAAAGGCCAATGTTGTAAGCAGGACTTTCAAAGGATAGCAATCAGGTCTGCTGTATTAATTATTTTGTGCACAGCAAAACTATGATAAGAGCTCAGGGGGAATATTTAGAACAAGGTACCAGGACCGGAAGTTCTAGAAAGGGACGTGGATTACAATTTTAAGTAAGGAGATCAGAGTAAGCCTCCTGGGAAGGTGATATTTGAGAAAAGTCTTGGAGGTTACAAAAAGAACATTCTAGGCAGAGAGAATGGTCAGTTACCCTAAGGTGAGAGCTTGCTAGTCATATTTCAGAAAGAGCAAGGAAGCCAGTGCAGCTGGAGTGGAGCGAACATGGAGATGACATTAGAGTTACGGTGGGTGAGGGAACCGGTGTCCAGACCGCATTGGACCTTATGGGGCGTTGTTCTTTGATTGTGTGGGTGTGTTCCACTGAGGAAAGGCCCTGTAATTTTCCTTTCTTTAGGTTCTCTGAGCCCCCAGTGTTTAAAAACTGCAGACCCATGTTTAATAACTACTAATTTCCTCTTTTTTCAGTTGGAGAACTAAATCCTAAGTGTTGACAGCTGCCTTGTTTGAGGTCACATGGTCATCAGTAAAATAATGAAGGATAGACTGTGGCATGTTAATGTTTTAACCCTTCTTTCCCCGAGTTTGAGAGAATCCTGGTGTGACATTCAATTGCATTTTACTAAAGTTAGTATAATTGATAGCAAATGGGCACCAAACTGCTTCAAGTTGGTTTAATCAGAATGTGTTCAGTTATTCCTTCCAGTTTAGAATAGAGAGTGACTGGAGTGTCCAATCTTTGGACAAGCAGGAGGTAAAGCAAATATTAAAGTCCTAGTAGGAATATTTCCCCTTCTTACTATAGAATGCCTGCTAATTCAAATAAATGTCTTCAGACCTTACACTTAACCCTTGCTCCGTAAAAAAAATTGTTTGCATTGCTTGTTTGGTCCTCTCTGTTTTGTCCCCATTATAATAAATAAAAGAGCTTTTTTAATAAAGAAAAGGCTTATTAAACTGCCTCCTATTTTTAAAGGATTCAACTGCAGTTCTTTACAAGGGCTATAAAAATAAAATAAGGCCAACTTCTCTCATTGGCAACTCTATCCTGTCATACCAAGAAGGTCTGGCTGAAAGGTGTGTGAAATACAGCTAAAGAGCATCTAGTGAACATAGATCCAGAAAACAGTTATGTGTGACCTTAAAGCCCAAGATGATGCAAGCTGCTTATGAAGTCAGCAGATAATTGCTGTCTATTTTCTTCTTTTAAAATGAAATAAGACAGAAAAGAAGATTGGCAATTTTTAAAAAATGTATTGCTTTCCACTAAGAAAAAATGAATGTTAGATGTGAATCAGTCTGTGGTGTATGGTTGCTGAAGATATGATTTTGGTGACAGCTATAGAAGGCAATTTAATAATGCCTTTTGTTGTTGTTTTGATAACTAAAACAAAAAAATAAAAACTGTTTAGAATAAATTTTAAAGGTTTAGTTCAGAGCTTTTAAATTATTATGTAGATTTGGAAATACAGGTATTTAAGAAATACTTTTTATTTTCAAGGGAGAATGTCATTAGCTGCCTCCTCTCTATATGTGAGGAGGTAAGACATAACATATGTTATTTCACAGATAAAAACTTCTCTGTTCATTAAGCAATACTTCTATACTGTGATCTTACAGATATTGCTGTGAAATATTTTATGCTATATTGTTTCAACCAGTGATGCAATACATGGCTCCGTCACAGGTAGAAGGCATCGAACCAGTATAAACATAAAATGTCTATCACTACTAAGGAGATAAGTTTGATATGACACACAAAATGCAAGATCTTGTAGATTTTTCATCATAGTTTGGATTTCTTTCAGGTATTTGTAAACATGAAAGGTTTGCTTTTGTTGATCGTGGTGGTAAAGTCGACTACATTTAACTATTAGAATCATTCTGTTCCTACTAAGGTCCTAGGCAAAAATTTCAATAACTTTCATTATAAATCTTTATGCTCTATATCACATATTATTATCATAAAAATTTAAACCACACAGAAAAGTAAGAAGGCAGAAAATCACTCCAAATTTTACTTTCCAGAAATAACCATTCTCAACATTTGAAAATCTTTCCAGACAGCTCTCAATGTGTCTCTATTGAGCAAAATATAGCTAGATATAATTTTAGGAAAATAGGATCACAGAATACAAGGCATTTTACATACCAAGTATTAATTTACTTTTACTTGAATTTAGTGAATGAAAAGAGATTGAAGTAAACTTGCAGGAGCTATTGACTTCACTCAGAAAAATGTTTCTTTACTGCAAGAAATATAGAGCATAACAGATCCTGTTATTGTTATGAAAACTGTAAACCATTGTGAGAGTTTGAAATCAACACTAATTTTTATGTTTTATGTTTCTTGTATTCATATGAAACTTTACACATTTGGAGTCTAGTTCAGTGGCTGTCTATTCCATTGCTGCACTGGTGGTCACAGGAACAAAGCATTAGGTGGCAATGATATAAAGGCCTGCAAAGCACAAAGTGTGAGAACGCAGGGTAGCCATTAGTGGTTTGAAAGATGAATAAATAGCACACATACACTTTCTACCTCCTGCATCGTCTAATTTCTGGCATATTATTCTCTATACATTGTCTTGATTTAATATATTCCTTTTGTTTTGCAGCCATAGTTATCAAAGTTATTTAATCCATTTAAAAAGTTTCTCAAAGTTACTTTATTCCATTTAAAAATTGGTTCATAGTCATCACTGGACCTTTTACTATTATTTCTGCCTTAGCATGTTCTTTGTTTTGGTTCTGCTCTTGGATGGCTAGAGTTTGTGGCTCAGGGATTTTTCCAGGAGGCACTCATAAATGTTCTGCTTGCAAAGTTCTTACGTATTTGAGATTGCCTGTTGGTTTCATTTATAGTTAATGGACAGCTTGACTGAGCATAAATCCTAAAATACATTTTTTTTTTTACCTAAGATACTTTAAATATTATTTGTAGTCACTTCTTTAATAGAATTGATGGAGGAAAATTGCTCAATTGTCAATTTGCTGAATGAACAATGCACCAAATTTAACAAAATGATCAATTGTAATATTTGGGGATGAGGAAAGTGGTGAGTTTAGTTTTGATGTGAAGCTTGCATGGCTGTTAGACGATGAAGTGAAGGTGTTTAGCAGCCGTAGGGGTCCGAGTCTGGAGTCAGTGGTTTGGCTGAAGTGCACATTTCGTGGAGGCAGCACAAGTGTGGCAATTCATTACGTTGAATTGGATGAGAGTTAGTGTAGACGGAGAAGAAGTAAGGTCTGGGCATGCTCTCTCTGCGCACACAAATGGTTAGAGCTCAGAAAAATGAGGAGAACCAAAGGAAACTGAGAAAAAACTGCCATTAAACTGGGAAGAAAACATTTGAAATCTCAAGGAGAAAGTGACCAAGTATGTCAAATGCTGCTGAATAAGATGAAGACTGAGAATCGAACATTCCAATAGAACATTTCGAAGTTATTTGGGTTCCTGATGAGATCAATGTAGCAGGCAAACCTAATCAGAGGAAAAAAGTAAAAAATAAATTATGTTTATATATATAATGATGGATAATATTTTTTAAATATTGAAAGAAAATTGTAGACAGTTTCAACAATATATTTGGACATTGGAAATTTTATCTGTGTGTCATAGTGTCTTTCTTTGTCAATCTTATGAAAAAACGAAATGAAACCCTTTATATTTGTATATATAGGTGAACAGGAGAAGGTGTAAGAGCATAAATGCAAAACATTTTTCTGTCGGTTACCTCAGGGGACCAGAGCGGTTTGGTGGAGATTACCATTTTATTTATGTTTGTATCATTTGACATTACAGTGCACTTGTACTCAAAGTTAGAATTATATAATAAAATAAAAATAAAATATGTACTAAATTTTATGTAATAAAAACAAAGTATCAGTGATGGCAACATGTGACCTGTGAGTGATTCCTTCTCCCTTGCTGAACTCATGGCTTCATGTTGCATAATAGTTTGTGAGTCTTCCTTTGGAGCCAGTCTTGACCTCAAAATCTCTATGACACAGTTTTCTAGATCGTCATACCCAATTGACTGCAGTTATTTTTGAATTGAAACTTATTTCCCAGCCCTGGTATAGATGATTGCTGTATTTCCTTCCTAGTTTTTGCTTTGTAATTATTCACCATAATTGCAAGTGCCTACACTGTGAGGGAAATTGCACTAATGGGGACTATATTTGGAGGGCCTGATTGGTCTATAAGTCTAATTATGTGTAACTTCTTTTTGGGCTTCTTTTACTTGCCTACTCCTTAAAACTGCATTTTAGTCCAAGTTCTGGCTGACTTTCTCTTTTTGAACTCCTTATACACACTCTCCCTAGGCTATTTCATCCACCGTGTCTGTGCCAAGGGTTCTTAATGGGTGCCTCCGTTTCAGACCTCTCTGAGTTTGGCATCCTTGTATCCAACCCAACGTGTCTATTATGGAACCTGTTTTTCCTGCTTATTGCATCCCTCTTCTTTTACATCCTACTCAGCTTCTGTATTTGACCCTGTTATTTAAGCCAAGCCACTTTGCCTAAGGTAGCATGCCTAAGTGATAATGAGTCTGTTGATTTTACTGCCTGTTTACTTTTATCATTCTCTTTCTGCACATCTGCTGTTGTTATTCCCTTAGTTTAGATTTTCTCCATCCTGCACCTACAGTTTTGTCAACTCTCCTGTCTTAAATCTCATACAGTCCCCTAATTTACTTTCATGAAAACAGTTTTTTTCTTGAACACAAATTATATAATATCACTCTTTTTCTTAAATTATTCAGTGACTCTTGCCTTCTGTGGTGTCACAAAACCAATGACATTCACAGGCCTAATAGACCAGACCTCCTTGAGTGTACCCCAATTTTGACAAAACTCCAAAGTATATTTTCAGGAAGTACAGGCCTTAATAATTTATAAGTGCCAGTACAGGCTTCAATAATTTATAATTGCCATTGTTATTGCTAGTTTGGCAGTGACAGCTGGCTTAGAACAGAGAGGTGGTAGATTACTGTATGTGCATTTTTTGGTGAACTAGCTATAACTGCATCCTTCACTATTTCACTCAGTAAACTATATTAGAATGAACACGAGGATGATAAAGAGGCAATCTTGAACAGGCTCTTAATTATATTAAAAAAGTTTTCTTTTCAAAATGCAGTACTTTGGCTTTAATTACTAACAAATTACTCATGACCTACTTCATAAATGGCCATCTAGTACTATGACTGGTAAAACCTGGATTTTCAGACCAAAGTCCAGACTCTTTACCACCACATAGGTCCTTTATGGATCAAGCCAGTAATTTATTTATCCATCCATCCATCCATCCATCCATCCATTTGCCCATCCATTTACCGATATTTATTGAGCATCCATTATTTTCTAGGGAATTGTTTGTTAGGGCTTAGGGATAGACTAGTGAACACACTCAGGTTTTGGGGTCACAGAGTCAATGACGATACCACTTCAGATTTCTGAGTCCCTTCTTTCATCTGTGCTTGTCCAACTTCTTCTCCCCTCACAGTTTTCTGCCAAATTGACTATTTCTGGTTCCCCAATGCATTGAACACTTTCTTTTGTTGGTGATTTCTCTTGCCAGTGCTCTGCCTCACTTTGTCAACCTGGTGAATATTCAGCTTAGCTGTTACTTCTCTATCCCCGTTTCTGAATGGTGGCTCAAATAATACCAAGAAACCTTTAATAATTTCCCTCAATTTTAATTTAAATGTTTTGCTTGTAAGACTTTCAGACATAGTTCTTTAAAAGATCAGCTCTTAAAATCCAAGTTAAGAGAGGACATGGGATGTGGGATAGTGTGGTTATGGGGAGAGTGGTATGTGTATGACATAACTGATGAATTTGGTCCCAGTAGGATAGAAAAAATACTGGGGCTGCGATACTAGGAGAGATGAATTTTAAAAACATAAGCATGAATATTCAACAAAATTTACTCTTCTAGAATACATTACTCCTTAAGATTACGGGCTTGTTTTATGCTTTTCTTGCTTTATTTATTCACGCAAGTTTCTTTTTAGCAGGTTTTTGATGTTCTTTTTCTCTTATGTACTGGTCAGATTGAGAATGTTCTTTTCCAGGCATTTGATTTTTTAAAACCAGCTTTACTGAGGTATAATTTGAATACAATAAAATGTATCTAATTAATGGTTGACTGAATTTTGAGAAATGTAGCCACCCATGTAAAAATAAGTGCAATAAAAAATATTTCCCTCACTCCAAAAAGTTTCATTGTGTCTCTTTGTAGTCAAACTCCTTCCCCACCCCCTTGACACAGGCAATCACAGATATATTTTTGGTCACTATGAATTAGTTTTGTCAGGTATTTGATTTAAATACTGTATTTCTTGTTCAAAGTCATCTCTTGTCTGTTTTCTTCCCCGCCCCCCACCCATGGTCCTCTGTACATGCAGCCTGGGAGCTGATCTCATTCTTCTTTCGTCTGTCTCATTATTTTCTTTCCTACTTTTCCAAAACTCAATTTGTATGTCTCTTTCTTCCTCTTCAGATACCATTATTAATTCATTTTCTTTTATGTAAGTCCACTATAGACTCTGGCCACAAGCTATTACCCAAAGGACTTCAATGTCAAAATCTTTTCACCTCCAAATTTCAATTATATTACTTCTTTTAAGGCTGATTACTTCTTAAGGCTGAAGAAACTTTCAAATTAAAATTTTGTAAACTCCTTTATATTAGTCACATTCTTCATGGCGCCCATGTAACATGTATCAAATTGAAGAAAAGTAAAATAAAAGATGGCAATTAAGCTTACTCTTAAGAAGTATCTGTTTTACAAAACTACTCTAATTTGTAGTAACTAGGAGTAAGAATGAAGTAAGTAATATTACAAAATATTTGTGAACACATTTGGGGGGATCATCAGAATGAGTTTATTTGTTTCTTACTCTTATAAATTTGATATCTCAGAAAACTGGTTTTAAAGAGTGTTTTTGTGATGGACATCACAACTGTTTTTAGTGCCACTTACTTTCCTTGATTTATTTAGATGTAGGAGGAAATTATTTAGAAGTAGTAATTTAATGCTGTTTCAGCTGACATTTATTTTGGTGTATATGTTGAAAGATACACAGAACTAGATATTTAATTATAGGTTTTATAATGGTAAAATATACTATGTGAACAATCTTGTGAACTTTGCAATGTGCTTTCCTATGTGAATATCTTCCAAGGTGTGTACCTTTAAAATTTTCCTCCCCTTTTATCCAACTTTTTATCTAACCCTTCCATCACTCTCTGAGCAGTACAGGTAATTGCACCCTTAGATATTCATTCATTCTGAGTAAAATATAACTTCATCCTTCCTGAGACACTTCACAGTAAGTTCCTCTGGAACTTGTTTAGGTAAATAGAAACATTTAGAAACATTTCCTTAGTTGCTTCCTTAATATCTACTTTTGATGGCAATATTTCTTTTTTTATTGTGGTAAAAATACATAAAATTTACCATCTTAACCATTTTTAAGTGAACAACTCAATAATGTTAAGTATTTTCACATTGTTGTGAAACAAATCTCAGACCTTCATCATCTTACAAATCTGAAACTCTGTATACATTAAACAGCTTCACCCTTTACCCTGGTAACCAAAATTCAGCTTTCTATTTCAATGAATGACTATTTAGATACTTTATGTAAGTGGAATTATATAATATTTGATCATAGTGGAATTATTTAGCATAATGTTCTCATTTTATTCATCTTGTAGCATGTGAGAGGATTTCATTTTTTTTAAGGTTGTATCATATTCCCTTGTATGTATGATAGAGCATTTTGTTGATCCATTCATTTGTCATAGGATATTTGGATTGCTTCCACCTCTAGGCTATTGTGAATAGTGCTGTTATGAACATGGATGTGTAAATATATTTTTGAGAACCTACTTTCAATTCATTTGGATATATACCCAGAACTGGGATTTCTGGATCATATGGTAGTTCTATTCCTAATTTTTTGAGGAGCCTCCATACTGTTTGCCACAGTGGCTTTACCAGTTTATTTTCCCACCAACAGTGCACATGGTTTCCCTTTCTCCACGTCCTCACCAACACTTGATATCTCTTTTTGACGATGGCCATTCTGACAGGTATGAGGTGATATCTCATTGTGGTTTTGATTTGCATTTTCCTTAATGGTCAGTGATGTTGAGCGTCTTTTCATGTAGCTGTTGTTCATTTGTATGTCTTTTCAGAAAATGTCCATTCCAGTTCTTTGCCCATTTTAAAGTCAATTTTTTTTTTCTATTTAGTTGTTTGAGTTTCTCATATAGCTTGGCTGATAACCCCTTATCAGATGGATGGTTTGCAAATTTTTGTGTCATTCCATAGGTTAACTTTTCATTCTGCTGATTGTTTCTTTTTGTGTGCAGAAGCTTTTCAGTTTAATGTAGTCCCACTTGCTTATATTTGCTTATGTTGCTTGTGTTTAGTGTCAATCCAAAAAAATTATTGCAAAGACCAATGTCAAGGAGCATTTTTCCTACTTTTTCTTGTAGGAGTTTTATGATTTTAGGCCTTACATTTAAGTCTTTAATCCATTTTGAGTTAACATTTAGCGAGTGGTATAAAATTAGGTGTCTAATTCATCCTTTTGCATATGACTATTCCAACACCATCTATTGAAGAGTATATTGTTTTTCTATTGAATATTTTTGGCATCTTTGTCAAATATTAGTTGGTTTTCTATGTGTGGGTTTATTTCTGGTCTCTCAGTTCTGCTCTGTTCATCTATGTGTCTGTTTTTATGTCAGTACCTTAGTGTATTGATTACTATAGCTTTGTAATACAGTTTTAAGTCAGGGAACATATGGTTCCAGCTTTGTTCTTTTTCCTGAAAATTGCTTTGGCCATTTTGGATCTTTTGTGGTTTCACACAATTTCACATTTCTTTTCTCACTAGGAGAGTGTCTACATGCTGAGTTGCCAGGTTTTAGAGGAAGGGGTGCTCTGTATAATGTAAATCTACTTTTCCTACCCTCATCAGTGCATTTTTTCTTATTTATGTGCTTCGCTTGGGTGCTATAATCCCTTACTGGGAATTCTTGGTTCTTGTGAAGGTATTTTCATGTACACCTAGTTTTCAAGTTGATGCTTCTTAGGAGCACTGGTCAAAGGGGATGAATATTAAAAATTCCTATGTTGCCATTTTGCTGACATTACTTCCTGTCACAAAGCATTTCCCTTATGTTTTCTTCTAAGAATTGTATAATTCAGGTCATATGGTTTGATTTTTAATTAATTTTTGGTTAATTTTTGTATGTGGTATAAAATAAGGGTTTAACTATATTCATTTGTATGTCGATGTCTAGTTTTCCCAGTACCATTTGTTGAAGAGACTGTTCTTTACCAATTGAGTGGTCTTGGCACCCTTGTTGAAGATTATTTCCAAATATATGAGGCTTTATTTCTGGGCTCTCTATTCTATTCCATTGGTCTATCTGTCTTTTTGAAGCTATCACACTGTTTTGATTACTGTGACTTTGCAATGTATTTTGAAATAGAATCCTCCAGCTTTGTTCTTTTTCAAAATTATTTTGGCTACTTGGGATCCCTGAGATTTAATATGAATTTTAGGATGAATTCTTATATTTCTGCAAAAAAAATTGCCATTGGGATTTTTGATAGGGATTGTATTGGATTTGTAGATCACTTTGGGTAGTTTGGACATCTCAACAATGTTGAGTGTTCTACCCCATGCACACAGGATGTCTCTTCATTCATTTGCTTCTTCTTTAACTTCTTTCATCAATGTCTTGTGGTTTTCAGTTTAAAAGTCTTTACCTCTTTGATTAGATTTATTCCTAAGTATTTTATGCTATTGTAAATGAGATGTTTTCTTAATTTTCTTTTTGGATTGTACATTGTTGGTATACAGAAATGCAACTGATTTTTGTATGTTGATTTGGTATTTTTTAACTTTGGTAGATTTGTTTATTCAAACAGTATTTTTCTTCTGGAATGTTTTAGGGTTTTCTATATAAGATCATGTCATCTGACAACAGAGATAATTTTACTTCTTCCTTTCTAATTTGAATGTGTTGGTGGCAATTTTTTAAAGAGAAGATACATTTGCAGGCTGTGAACATTTCTTGGTAGAGAACAATGCTGCACTGACATTTTCAGTATGTTCTTAAGCGTGTGATGCTCTACCTTTGGCCAGTATCAGGATGATTAATTAGGTTAGCATTCTTTGTTTGTTATCATCCTGTTTGACCTCTCTGAAGAAAGAATAGATTGATATATTATTATATTCACTGTATATTGATCAGAATTAAGTTGACCCTATTGGATGCTGTTCCTATCACAGCTTCTGTTCTACAACAGATTAGTCAAAACAAGGTAATAATGATCTCTTCTTGACCATATCTTTGAGACCAGCTGCACACAAACACACAAACATACACCAGTACACATGAACACTTACATAAACACCCATCTCTGCACACAGTGACATACACATCCTATTCTTATTATTTCTCTTCGTTTCTTTCTTTGTGCTGCATCTGTTGTCTCCCAGGCTTATTATCTTCATTCATTTCCTTTTTATCCCCTCCTTTATTCTTTTTTTTTCTCTTACACTCACACTGCCACCTCGTATACATTTCCCTGCAAAGTGGCAATGTAGGGGAGGTTTATGAAGCATTTTAGACTTGCCACAAATGTTTAGCTAGGAGATGCTCTGAGATGAAATACTAATTCACTTGGTGATGGTGAGTGAATGGTGTAATCTTTTTATTTGGTAAATTTATGTACAAAAGCATTCAGGGAGAAGTTGTTATTGTGCAAACTTTTGTCAAACTGAATCACTATGAAAGAAGTGAGAGATTTTGTGGTGCTCATGACAGTCACAAGAAATAGACTGCCTTAATCATGTTGCATAAAAAGAAGCAAAGGTTGAACCATTAACTTTTAGAGATGAGTCATAATTGTAATGGTGCTGTCTTCAAACATCTTTACAAAAGAAAATAACATTTTTCCTGTAGTCACAGTTATATATGTGCCTTTCAAAGATGTTGGAATTAAGTAAAGAGGTTAAAAGGAGTCATCAGACCAAGGATGTAAGCCAACTTTTGAGAGTCAAAATTTCCTAATGATAGTGGAAAAAAAAAGTTTTGAAGTAGAAATTTGTAATTCTGCTTCTGGTTTTGCCTCTGTGTCAACTTTGGCAAGTCTCTTAGCCCCTCCTGACTTACTTTCTAGCTCCCAATTGCCTTACTCTTAAATGAGGGGTTAGACTAATTGGTCTCTAAGTTAACTTGCAGTATTTAAGTAGTTTGATCCAATTCTAGAATTCTTTCTTTCCTCCGAATATTATGCTTAGTTCTATTAACTGCCGTATTTAATTAATGAAGTCTTTCAGTACTCGTTATTCATGTCATTTAACTTTTAAGGTAGGAAAAAATGTCTTGAAGATGTGATTCTGTAATTCAGTCTCTTCTTGAGAGTTGAAAAAGTGATCCAGCAAGTATGTGGGAGGAGGGAATGACAATTAAATGCCAGTGTGTGTTGCTTCAGCAGTTTCTGATTATGTAAAACATGAATAATGGGAGTCTTGTGAGAACATATGTGACAGGTAGCAGACTCTCACAGGACCTTAAGAATAGGGACCAGATAATGTTATTGTCCTCTTGGTGACACAAGTTTCAGGGATCTTCACTCTAGTATCCCACCATGACTATGGACTCTGTTTCTTTTTGTGGGTTAATTCCTACTTTTGTTCATTAACTTTTATCTATATTTTTTCCTTTTTAGTTCCAGAGTGATGAAATCTGACTTGTCTAACCAATTATCATTTCTACTCATTGGACAGAGCTTTATGTGCTAGGTCATCTAATGATCATTTTGAGATGCTTAGGACATAGTCTGAAGGTTGGGACTACAGTTTGTCTGCTCTCTCTTAGACAGAGTTACTAGACAGAGCAGGATCCAGTATCCATTGCAGACATAGCTAGAATACTGGGTTTTAACCAGTGCACGTTCTCAAGATGTTCTTCAAAATAAGCATGATGTTTTTCTTCATGAAATGACTAGACTATGACAGAGTAGGTTTCTGCTCCTAGTGTTGCGGTTTATATTAATGGGACATGGCACTAAGTTGTTGATGTAACAGAACAGTAGTATATGATGTGCAAGGCAGAGATTCAGGGCTTGGAAAGCTTTTCATGTCATTTATCTTATTTATTTTTTAAATTAAATTTATTGGGGTAACTGGTTAATAACATTGTACATACTTCAGATGTACAAGTTCGTAATGCAACATCTGTGAACTCTATTGTGTGCTCACCATATGATGTCTAATCCCTTCCTTCACTGTGTATTTGACCACCTTTACCCTCTTTGTCCCCCCGCTAGCCTCCTTCCCCTCTGGTAATCACCATTGTATTGTCTGTGTCTATGAGGTTTATTTGTTTGTTTTGTTTGTTCATTTGTTGCTTTTTGTTTTATATCCCAAATATGAGTGAAATCATACAGCTCTTGCCCTTTTCCCATCTGACTTACTTCACTTAGCATAATATTCTAAAGATCCATACATGCGGTTGCAAAGGGCAATTTCATCTTTTCATGGATGAGTAGTATTCCATTGTATATATGTAGCACATCTTCTTTATCCAATTATTTGTCGAAGGACATGTAGGTTGCTTCCATGCCTTGGCTATCGTGAATAATGCTGCCATGAACTTAAGAGTACATCTTTACAAATAAGCGTTTTCAAAATTTTTGAGTAGCTGCTGAGAAGAGGGTTTCCTGGGTCACATGGTAGCTGTATTCTTAATTTCATGAGAAACTTCCACACTGTTTTCCATAGTGACTATATCAGTTTATATACCCACTAGCAGTGTATGAGGGTTCCTTTTTTTCCACATCCTTTCCAACACATTTCTTGTCTTACTGATAATCACCATTCTAAGAGCTGTGAGGTGGTATCTCATTGTGGTTTTGTTCTGCATTTTTCTTGTAACTAGTAATGTTGAGCATCCTTTCATATATCTGTTGGTCATCTGTATGTCCTCCTTGGAAAATTATCTGTTCAGGTCTTCTGCCCATTTTTTAAATCAAATTGTTTGTTTTTTGTTGTTGAGTTGGATGGGTTCTTTATACATACTGGTTATTGGCCCCTGTTTGAGGTGTCATTTGCAAATATCTTCTCCCAATTGGTTTGTTGCCTTTTTGTTTTGTTGATGGTTTCTTTTGCTGTGCAGAAGCTTTTTAGTTTGATATAGTCCCAATCACACTGGGTGGAAACACCAGGTTCCCTGTATCCTTGTTTTTGGATGAGTTCAGCCACTTGGGAGCCCAGGTTGAAAACTGGATGAAGTGAGTAAATGAGATTGGATTATAATTGTTTTATCCCCTTGTTATAGGATTTCTAGGGTATGTTGGTTCCCTTGACCAAAGGCCATTGACCCTATCAAAGTGGCTCTCTCTGTAGGACTTTCTCTGGGTCTCAGTTTCTACTCATTTTCTTGCTTTTGATCCTAAGGGTGATATACTCCACTGCTATTAGCATGTGATTATTATATTATATCTATGTCAGTGGTTCTCAATATTTGGTGTGTATTAGAATCACCTGGCAAAGTTGATAAAACAAATTACCGAGTCCCACCCCCAGAATTTCTGGTTTAGTAGTAGAATTTCTGGTTTAGTAGTAGAATTTCTGGGGTGATGCTCCAAAGTTGTATTTTTTAAAGTTCCCAGGTAATGTTGAGCTGCTGGCCTAGAGACCACACTTAGAGGACCGTGCCTTATAGTTTCCTTGTATCTTACACAAAGCATTATTAAATTGTCCCTTTATTAGATCCCCTTTTTATTTTAATTTAGGTGTCATACCTGCTTACTGTTTACCCTCTAGTATACCAAAAATGGTCCTGAGAAAACAGAACCAAACTGGGAATTCTGGAATATAGTTTTATCATATATTGAGTGTAGAAGAGGAAAATAGGTAATTCATGGCATGTGATCGCTCTATAGTTTCTTAAATTATCACTGGTGATTTTATTGGATGAATTATAGATGGAAGGTAGACTTTCGAGGGACAAGTGGTACCTGGTTACCTGGCAGTGATAACATATTTAAAGATTGTGGAGACTCCTGGCTTCTTTTTATGATGCTAAGGAGAGTAACCAGGGAAAAGTTGTAGTTAAAAACTGTTAACACACAACAAAGAACATTGTGGACAAATAAGAAGCCATCTGTTTCAGACTTGCAATGAAGGAGCCTCTCATCCTCTGTAGTTTTAAGGCAGAAATGGTGAGGAATCTCTAGCTCTACACCTAATCCTCTGTCCCACTAAGAGATAGAGCCCTTCAGTGCATAAAAGCCTTTTATTTGCCTAACAAACTAATGCTAAATAACCTTAGGATTCACCTTTACCATCTCTTATTGACCCAGCATAGCCTAGATGGGAAGGTACACAGCCTACCTTAACAGGAATAGTTTATACAGTGAAAGAGTTCAAGATGCTGCTAATCTGTGTTGGCACACATGGAGAGTGGATGCTAAGGTCTATCAGACTAAATTCATTTGCATTAGTATACTAACCCGAAGTTTTGGATTTAATATATTGTCTTGGGCACTTGGGGGAAGCATTAATAGTCTGTGAAGTTTATTAATTGAAGCCTGAACTCAACAATGACCTATAGTTAATGAGGTAGAAATGTTTGAATTTACCTGACATACTGTAGAAGAAGGAATTTAAAGGTTTAGTGAAATTGAAATACTGGAATAGATCAACCAACTCTTAACCATACTCCTCAGGAAAACCGTAGAATGCTCTTTTAGTCAGAGCACTAAGAAAAGCATTGGTGTAGGGGGATGACAGCATTTTTGAATAACTCTGTGGTTGCTGTTCTCTGTAGGAAGATATTAGTGGGTTATGCTGTACTTGGGTTCCCTGATTTTAATAGGATTAATGGGGGTGTGTGTCTCACAATGATAGAGGCCAGCTGGTGGCCCTTATTCATTATGAACAAGGTGTTTGGAACTATGAGAACAAGCCACAAAGCTGGGTTTGGCTTTTAAGGATCTATGGGAGTAGTTCCCAAACATTACTGTGTATCAGACTCACTTGGAAAGCTTGTTGAAATCCAGGTTTCTAGACCCCACCTCCAGAATTTCTAAATCAGTTGGTCCAAAGTGTGATCTGAAAATTGTCAATTTTAACTGAAATTCTTTTTTAATAGTTCATTTTTATTGTATTTTTCCCATTACAATTTATCCCCATCTCTTCCACTTCCACCCCACCCCCTGCAATCATCACTCTGTTATCCTTGTCCATGAACTCTTTTTCTTTTTTGCTCAATCCCTCTGAAACCAGAAAGGTTGAGATTTGTGCTGCCTGTCACCGCCGGAACCAATTAAACACAAGGATTGAATCTTTATGGGTGCTTTATTCAAATGTCAGCGATCTGAGGAGATGGAGGGTTATGTTCCCTGAAAACCATTTTAACATCTCCTCTGAAGCCGACCTTTTTCATAAGGAGAAGAGAAGGGTGGGTAAGGAGTTCGGAATTAAAGGAAAAGTAGGTGAGGGGTTTGGAATTCAGGGGAAAAGGCTAATTAGGTAAATGTTGCAGTCTGGCAATTTTCCTAGCATCCCTTTATCTGCTGACTGGTGATTCCTTTTATGCATCCTGGTGGGCAGATGTTCTCTCCCTGGAGTACAGTGGCTCAGATACCATCTTGATCGCTAGCAGTCCTCTTGGGGTACAAAGGTTAATTGCCTGCAGGCCTCCTGGTGTGAGGGTAGGTCTGATTATTCATTCCAGTTCTTGGAACAACAGCTTTATACATACATTAATCACTAAGCCTATTAAATATAACTAAAGCTAAAAAAATTTTAACTCTTGAGTTACCCCATCAACTCCACCCCTCAACTGCTCCCCTCCCCAGAGCTGTCAACCTGCTCTCTATGAATTTATTTCTATTTTCTTTGTTTGTTCAATTTGTTCATTAGATTTCACATATGAGTGAAATCATGATATTTGTCTTTCTCTGACTGGCTTCTTTCACTTAGCATAATGTTTCTTAGATCCATCCATGCTGTTGCAAAAAGTAAAATTTTCTTCTCTTTTATGGCTGAGTAGTATTCCATTGTTTAAATGTACAATAGCTGTTTCATCCACTCATCTACCAATGGACGCTTTGCTTGTTCCAAATCTTGGGTATTATAATTAATGCTGCAATGAACATTGGGCTGCATATATTCTTTTGAATTAGTGTTTTGGGTTTTTTGGGATAAATTCCTAGAAATGGAATCACTGGGTCATAAGGCAACTGTCTCAAAAAGTTTTTAATTTTTTGAAGTTACTCCATGATGTTTTCCACCATGGCTGCACCAATCTGCATTCCCATCAACAGTACAGAAGGGCTTCCCTTTCTGTACACCCTCACCAGCACTTTTCTGTTGATTTATTAATGATAACCATTCTGACCAATGTGAGGTGATATCTCCTTGTGATTTTAATTTGTATTTCTCCGATGATAAGTGACATTGTGCCTTTATAGTTAATTAATAAATGACAGAGGAGGCAAAAACATATAATGGGCTGAAGATAATTTATTCAATAATGGTGTTGGGAAAATTGGATAGATATGTACAGAAAAATGAAACTAGATCACCTCTTATGTCACACACAGGAATAAATTCAAAATAGATTAAAGACAGACTCATAACCATACAAATTCCAGATGAAAACAAAGGCAGTAAAATCTCAGACTTTGCTCATAGTAATATTTTTTTCTGATATTTCACCTCGAGCATGGGAAACAAAAGAAAACAATAAACAAATGGGACTATATCAAACTAAAGAGTTTTTGCACAATAAAGAAAACACGAACAAAATGAAAAGACAGCCCACTGAATGGGAGAACATATTTGCCAATTCATCTGATACAGGGTAAATATCGAAAATCTATAAAGAACTTATAAAACTCAACAACAACAACAACAAAAAGTCCAATGAAAAAATGGACAAAGGCCTAAATAGACACTTTTCTAAAGAGGGCATACAGATGGCCAATAGACATATGAAAAGATGGCCTAATTGAAATTCGAATCAGGTGATGCTGGTGGGCTGAGGACTGCATGCTGGGAACCATTATTCTATAGCAATAGTGAAGTGGTTATGCAATTCTAAGATTAAAATACATGTGCAGCCTTCCAAATTACCACCTGATAAGTTTTAAAACCTCGTATTAAGTCTTAGGGGAAGAGATGAGTCACCTTAGTGTTTTCGGATATATGCCAATTCCCATTTGAGACCTTCTCAAATGAAGGATAGTCCAGGTTCCCTTTGTAAAAGGACATTGCAATGTAGCCATGGGTATACATTGTACATTTTTATCCAATCCATCTCTAAACATATTTCTATGACATATTAATACAGGATGAAAAGATATTGTCTTGATTTATGGATCGATCTTTATGGTTTACTGAGACTACCTGTAAATGGATAGGTGTTGCTCTATAGCCCCATGCAGAGATAACCCTGAAAGACAGTGGGAAAAGCAAAACTTCACAATATACAGAACCTGCAGCCTTCTACCACGTAAAATGGAAAAAGGGAAATAGACCTTCTGAGTTATTAGATTCTGGATCTAAACTTATACTGATCCCCAGAGACCTTAAGTGCCATTATGATGTACGAGTCAGTAAGGATTTACTGTGGTCTCGGGATAGATGGTAATATTATGAATCCAATAGCAGTCCCCTGTCCCTGTTTAACTTGACTGGTGAGCTCAAAAGTCATATGGGTTGTAGAGCATGAAAATATAGTTTTGCAAACTTAGGTGGTGATACCAATTGCACGTTATTCCAGTTGTGGTATTTTTATGGGAGGAAACTAGCACTGCACACTGGAAGTGTTTTATTTTATATTTCCATTGGTAAGGAAAAACCAGAAGTCATTTACATTTATATGTCAAGGACAAGAGTATATGTTTACAGTTTTTACCACAAGTAATATTCAACTGATCACTGTCACACATAGTTCAGAGGCATTTTGGCCTCATTTATATCCAATAGAATACAAAATATGTTTATTACATTGATAATGCTGTGCTAATTCAGCCTAATTGTCAAAGGCAGCAAGTTTCCTGGTCACCTTTATAAGATATATGCACATCAGAGTGTGGGAGCTAAACCCTGTAAAATTCAAGGGCCTGCCATATCAGTGAAGTTTCTGAAATTACCATAAGACTAAAGCAGGCTATTTCTCCTGAAGTGAAAAACAAATGGTTACACCTGCTCCTTGAACCCCCTTCATCACCAAGAGTTAGGCATAATTTTTGGTGAGCCTCTTTGGATTTTGAATGTAGCACTATTATCCTTAAGTAGGCTGCTGCCCACTTACTGGATAAGCGCTATGACTGCCAGTTTAAGTGAAGCCAGGAGAAAGACAGAGCTCTGCAATGGGTCCTCTCTGTAGAGCAAACTGTCCTGCCTCATGAATTTTATGACCCAGATGACTCAATGTATCAGAACTGTATGTGACAGAGACACTATTTGGAGCTCCTGACAAACCCCAAAGGAGAATGGTGGCACAGACTCTTCTTTTGTCAACAACTATTCCCATTTGAAAAGCAGTTTTTCTCACTTGTTTATGGCCTGAACACCCACCTGACCATGGTGTGAACTAGATGTTACCTAATATAGTGAACCATAAAAACTGGATGTGCTCAGCAGCACCCCGTTATAAACCAGTAGTGGCATACCAAGAGCAGGCCTGAGGAGGTACGGAAGGCATAAGCAGACTCAGTAAGTAGGTGACTTACACTTCCATGGTACTTGGTACTACTATTCTCTGCCTCTCCCTCAACCCAAAGCTATAGCTTCATGGGGAGTTTCCTATGATATATTAATAAAGAAAGAAAAAAGCATGGTCCTGATTTTTGGATGAATTTGCAAGGTACACTGAAATCAGCTGTAGGACAGAGGAGCTGCCCTACTGCCCCATGCAGGAATGACCATGACAAACAGTGGGAAGGGAAATTCTTCCCATGCACTCAACTCTGAGCCTTGCATCCAGCTGTTAATTTTTTGTAAAAGTAGAGATGTCCTAAAATATCAATATATGTTCATTCATGAGCAGTGCCTAACTCATCGACTGACTTGTTGGGGACTTGGAAAGAAAAAAAATGGGGAAACTGGTGACAAGGAGGTCTGGAGGAAAGCTCTTAAAATTGCCTTGCAGCATGAAGATATTCTTGTCTTACCTGAATGCCTACCAAAGGCACACATCGTGGATGGAGCACTCAGTTTTTGGCTGGACAAATGGCCCCTGAGGCTTGCTCAAAGTGTCCATGTACAGTGTGGGTATGGGGGATGAATAGACATATAGAAGGCACAGTACATGGTTTTTTCTTTCCCAGAGCTTGTCTGGCTTACACCAGTTGCTGAGTATCCAGCTTGCCAAGATCAGGCACCAACACTGGCATCATCCTCACAGGACCATCCAGCTACCGATTCATATGATGGAGGAGGCAACACTTTGTTCTTACAAAAATAAAAAAAAGATGCAAAGTCCAAATATTGATTTGCTTGCCATTCTTTACAGGGCTTCTCCTGTTTTTAAAGACATAAAATGTTTCATCCACCTCCAAGGTATCCTCATAACATTACCTCCAATTAATAGACCTTCTTATGGCATCAGTGGTCACAAGCCCACAGAATTGGATAGTTTTACCATGTGCACGTTATTGAGAAACAACTGGATGTTTAGCATGGTAGCATGGTGTGCTGAAAGCTCAGTGATAGGGCTAGCAGGGAGATAATACCATATGATGTTTTAAAGAGAAAAGAAAAAGATATCATGGTATAACTTTTGACTATATTCTCCTCCCCCAGAAACCTCTTCATTAAGATACTATAATTTCTGGAGTAGCAATGATTTCTTACTGGGTCATTGCTTACCCATATTTTATTTTTGTAGCAAAGTTTTTCTTAGAACAAGGAACTTAACTGCTATCTCCCTGAAAAACTCATGACATCTTCAGTGTCTACCAGGGGCCCTCCCTTGGATGTGGCGCTGCTTCGAACTGCGAACACTGAGCAGCTGTAGGCGGCTGTCCTGCATGTGTACAGCACATTCTGGCTTTCAAAACCCTGGTACATAACATTGCTTATGAATATCTGAGATAAATAGTATAATAAGCAAGTTTTAACAGAATAAACACCAACAGATTGGTGTCACAGGTACAGACCTTCTAACTTAAACAGATTTTAACTCTTAATTTATTCTCATCTGGGATAATTAAAGCCCACATTGAAACCTTTAGAAATTGAGAAGCAACCACACAGCATCTTCACAAGATTTACTACTGTCCACAAAGCTGTCCATGAAAAATAAAAAGTAAAACTTTACACTGGATTGTGTCTTCTCACAACAAAACAAAAAGCACAATGTAACACACTGTGTTTACTTTTCAATATGAATATGAAATGGTACCCCGTCATCTTACCTCTCCAGTTTCCATAATTAGTTTCCATCCGATTTTTACTTCTAGTTGGCTCTTTTCTTCAGAGTTATAATGAAACCACAATTTGAAGGATACAACTATTTCACCAACATTTGTAATAAAAACTAAAAAGATTTTAGTTTTACTTAGAAGAGTAAGCAATTAATAAAAAACCATGGATTTTTAAATTTATTTTAAATAATGGGAAAATAATGAAAATAATGCTTTGAAAGAGCGCCATTTCTGATTAGCAATATGAAATAGAAACAGATCACATGGTTCAAGCTATGTTTAACCTGAAATTTCTGGGTAATCACTGTATATCTTAACAATTAATGTTATCCACTAACTCTAATACATTGGTTAGGGTTTGAAGGTCTGGTAACTGTTAGCACTTACTGAAACGTCTTTGTTCTTGTCCAATGCAAGATAAAAGATTATGGTTTAGGATACTAAATTGTATAAATTCCTGCAGGGTCTTAGTTGACTAGGAATAGTGAACAGAACCATCAGCACTTCTTTAAATCAAAGGAATTTTTAGAATCCTATTTTCTTGATAGTATTAAATTATATAAAGTTATTATCCTTTAAACTAATGTTGATAAGCTCAATCAAGAATAGCTTTCTTTTTTAATGAGATTGGATTTTTCCAGTGTAACATTTTGAGGAAAACTCCTTCAAGGGTCTTCTTAGAGGTGGTTGGAAAGAGCTCTAGCAAAGGTAAAATCTCTAAAGCTAACAGATAAAAATCAGCTTAAATTGTTTCTATCAGTGAATTTCAATTTATATTACTGGGCAGAATTTAATTAATTTTGTTCCATTTAATAAATACTCCCATATAATGTAGTTCTTGTGCCAGATACTATCTCATATTTCTAAGAATTAATAGTTCAAAGTATATATTGTTTTCCCCTCCTCTTTTTTCTTTTTAAAGAAGATTGATTGATTGATTCATTTTTAGACAGAGGAGAAGAGAGGAAGAGAGGGAGAGAAACATCAATGTGTGGTTGCTTTTCACATGTCACCTACTGGGGACCTAGCCTGCAACCCAGGCACTTGCTCTGACTGGGAATCAAACCTGCGACCCTTTGGTTCGCAAGCCTGTGCTCAATCCACTGAGCCACACCAGCCAGGGCTGTTTTACTCTCCTTCTAAAGTACGTATCTTAAATGCATTAGGTACAATTGACCTTAATAAGGGTGAATGGACTCCAGTCACTAAAGAATCCCCTGAAAGCTTATGTAAAATCAGCCAAGGTTATAGATTCTATTTGAAAGATTTTACTGTTCTGCAACAAGAATAGGATCTTAGTCATCCTTCTACACACCTCCCTCTCCCACTGTTAGTATGTTTGGTATTCACTGGGCACTTAATGTTTGCTGAAAAACATAAATCAATTAAGTATTTAGAGATTCAAATATACATAAGGAAATCTAATCCTCAGAGAAAATGTACCAATGGAGACAAGATATACATGGGGGAAAAGACTCAATATTGACATAATTTCAGGGTAATCATATACACACAATCACCTCAAAATTTTAAACTTAAAATATATTCAACTACACCAAATTAATTCTCTCACTAATGTTTCTCTCTGCCTCCAAAGTTCTCTATGTATGTACCCTTCTGCTCCCAAATTTCTCTTCTCTTAATTGGATAATGTCTTTTGCTTACATTAGCAATTCAGGCAACATTTTTACAAATGCAACATTTTGATAAGATTTTTAAGAAGAAGAATGGATATGCATCTATGCATAATATCAAATCAAATGAACAAATTTATTAAGCACCTGAAATTTACACCCGGGAAAGGAGTCACATGAAAGGGACTCCTAATTCTGTCACTGAGATAGGAGTTAAAAATAAGATTTAAATCATTGCCAGTTAAATCAATCTCAGTGATCTTTTTTATTGAAGGGAAGTTCTAATTTGATTTATAAAAGTTTAATTTCAAATTAGAACAGATGTTAATATCCCTTATCAACCATTATTTTGTTACACATGGTAGGAAGATAAGCCGATAAGGTCATCTGCCTGGATTGAGATGCTGTGCATTATTTACAGCTCTAATTTTTGTTCAGTAATTGGTAGGTGCAGTTCTAATTTTGCTTGCTAATGACTACAATATATTGTTCAGGCAAAGTAGAGAAACAGAGTGTTCTGGTACCTTCAGCACTATTGCTAAAAAGTGATGGAATGAGTTTTAGTTGAATTAAGTACTTTTACCAATATCATAACTCAGCACAAAGATTCTAATACTAAAAACACACCAACAATGAAATGAACTTGAATAGAACTTGAATTTGTATATTTGTTTGGCATTGACCTCTGTCACCAGTTGCCCTTTATTGTAATTTTGCGCAGAATGTTGCATTTTTTGACATCAACTAAATGCCTATTATCTGTGAGAAAACATATACTTAAAATTATTTTCTTGAATTCAAAATAAAAGTAAAGTACTTTGCCAAAGAAAAAAAGACAAATTCTTTCTCAGAGGTCTGAGAGAGACAGTGGACTTTTAAAAATTAACACACAATAGGAGATCACAAGTTGCAAAATTGTAAAGCCTTTTTTTGTTTTTTAAACTAGAAGAGAGGAGCATTAGCAGCTAAGGAAACAGTCATTAGCATGGTAAGATGAATAAGTACTTTCTAAGTTGGCAGCATTTGAGTCACATGGGAATCCAAATTGAATCATATGGGAAGTTAGGTCAAAGATGATTTTTACTCAAGGAGCTTCTCAGGGATAACAGCTGAGACCTACATACACGTAAAGGCCTTGATATAGCTATTAAGAGTGAAAAAAGTCTTCAGTTTCTATAGTGGTAGATTCGATGCCAAACTCTAATGTACTGAACCCCTCACAGATAAAGTTACAAACAAATGAAATCAATAAAATCAAGCACACAGATCAAGAACTGGGCCTGTTTCTCAATGTTTAAAGCTTTCAATGTGGGTTTTAATTTTCCCAAGTAGGAATAAAGAGTTGAATAAAATCTTTTTCAGTTAGAAGTCACCCAACTGTGGTTCTGATGTTTCATTCTGTTAAGCCTTGTTTATTGTACTGTTTATTTCATATACATTTTTGGGGGGTAGTCTTTTAAACAATCCATAGGCTCATCAAGTACATAGATGAAGTATTTTGTTAGGGGACAACAAACTGCCTGGGTACTCATAAGGGTAGGTATCTTAGGAGCTTCTAAACAGGTCACAGAAGTGAGAAGGAAATTTAAAAAAATCTCTGGTTAGAGATGGGCTTGAGAGAGGAGAAATGCTTTGTAAAGAGTTGGATGAGCAAGTGCCATAGAGACAGAAAATCAGTAGAGAAAGCTAGATAATTTCATTCATTCTCCAGGCAAGACCACAGCTTTAGTCACTGAATAGATCTATTACCTTTCATTTGTCCTTGTACTACAGGTCACACTGTTAACTCAATCTGCCCCACAGATAATCAGAACTATCACATTTGGGAAGCATGCCATGTCCCCATTTATAGAAGGGGAAAGACACTTGAAAAGGTTAATTTATTACACATCCCCAAAGAGCCAGAAGTATTACATATATCCTTGTGTATCTGACCCCAAAGCTCATCCTTTTAAACCTTACACTTTTCTGCAGTTGGTCACATTACATATTTTATTATGTAAGGAAGGGCGAGTAAATAAGCAAATTAAATACCACACACATCAATTTGTGTGTTACAGGCTGATTCATCTTATCTCTTGAGGAATGTATTAGATAGGTTAAAGAAGTTATTAGGACATCCCCCTGGGAGAGATTGCAGAACTAGTGTTGGAGTTAGATCGGGGTATTGTTATCATTTAGTCTATACATTCATTAAAACTTTACAGTATTTTGAACTATCTTACTGTATGTGAATAGAGGAAAGTCTGGAATAATACAGCTTAGAGTCAAAGTCTGGCTATTCTACTAGTGATGTGACCTTGGTAATGTTTCTTAACCACCTTGGTTT
>PVJD01008392.1:0-73032 GCA_004026545.1 Mormoops blainvillei
CTTTGCTCTCACGAACCCTTGCTGTCTCCCTGCTTCTGTTACTCCCTCTGTGGTCTCCTTGGTCCATCTCTGCCCTCTACCGCCCTCCCTCACTGTTGCCCTTCTTTTCCACCTTAACCAACAGCAGGGGGAGAAGTTCGGAAGGTGGCGCTAGGCTATGGGCGCCCTTTCCTGCGCGCCCGGGCAACTGGACACCCGAGGCTGGAGGGCGGGTGGGAGCTGGGAGAGTATGTATGCTTTCACCCACCTTTCCGGTCCCATGCATTCCTTGCCCAGCACAGCACACGCACCCTTCTTTGCACCTGTGGGGCCTCCCTTTTGTGCTGAAAGTACAAATGAAAACACACACACGTGGAGACACAATTCCATGTTGGCATCCTTCAGAGACTCCTGAAGGGTGCCGGTGTGGAAGGGTGGCAGGCAGTGGGCGGATCTCAAGTACCCAGATCCCCTCAAACACAGAGCCAGTGCCTCCCTGGCCCCTTGGCTTTGGCTCCAGCAGACCTAGACACTTCCAAGAGCCCTGGGAGGCTGCTGTATTTGGAATGGACGTTGCTGTGCCATCAGAAGCCCCCCACCCCCAGGGACCAGCAGCCTGGACCACTGCCTGGCCTGGCCCCAGCAGCGTGTGCCCACCTGCCTCTGCCAACATAGCCACGCACCCCTCTCCCACCCCATCACCAGTGGTCCCTGACCCTGTCTGCACAACAGCTTAGGTCCTCCAGCTCTGGCTACCCCTCCCTTGCTGCTGCGGCTCCATCTCCCCGGGAGCTATGAGCATGTGCCCTGTTGCTACTGGCAACTGACTCTGCAGAAAGCTCAGCCCCCAGAGTTGCTTAATGCTGATTGATGGGCAGAAATACAGTATTTTCTGGAGCTTAGTGGGTGCTGGCACAGGGGCCCTCCTTGCTGCTGGAGTCCTTTAGCCCTTTAGACTGAAGGGTAGTTGGCGGTCTTCCTTCCCTCCTAGGCCCCACCCTACCACACCCCTTAGTAAAAAGGGGCCCTTAGGAGATCCTCATCACCTAGGGTTAAAGGCAGTGCCAGCATTTGCTTTCCGGAGTAACCAGCAGCCGCTCCAGAGTTTCCCTTCCTATTCTCAGGCTTCTGTTGAGTCAGATGTTGAGGCACCTATTCCTGGACGCTAGCATCTCTTTTCCGTTTTCATTCCCCACTTCCTCACACACCCCTTCCTAACACACAGGTACTTAAAAGGGACCAACTCTTTAGTGATCAGAACTACTCCAGGAAATGCTCATGAAAGCAGTTCAGAAATAATTCATTTCATATCAATACTGCTTCCTGAGCTCCTGTCCTCCCCCGGAGAGCCTGCCATTCCCGCCCCTAGAAAGACCTGGTTGGGGAATAAGCCTGCACTTGAAACGCTCAGTGCTGACACAACCTTTGCTGCTTCTGCGTGTTTGCATTTTATCCCCTCATTGCCCCTCCCTTTTTCAGGGATGGCAGCCTCCTCCTTTAGACCATTTAAACGAATACAAATTTTCTGGGATAAGAGAAATTCCTGCCCCAACCTGTACCCCTTGCTGCCCCCCTCAGTAGTAACTGCAAAGGGCCAGGTCTCATAATTGAAGAAGAAGTCATCCTCGGGAGAATTTTTCTTTCACAGTATTTTTTTTCTCCGCACCCCCGTGTGTTTGGCAGAGTTTTTTCATTATCTAAATTGTCGTACATAGCTCTGTTTGCCTGTTGATATTAATTAGAAAACTATGGGATGTTTTCAAGTTATTTAGTTATTCATCCCAACAAAACTTTGAGAGGCTGTGCTGGGTTGGGTACCAAATGTAGGTTGGGAATGAAGCAAAGGCAAGGCCCAAATGGCTATAAACATGTTAAAACCTACATACGACTGGATTGTGGTCATTGCTGTGATAGTTAGTGTGCTATTATAACAGCACACTACATTTGATCAGGACTTTACAGTTTACAAAAGGCTTTCATAGGCATTATCTCCTTTAATCCCAGCAGCAGGAAATTTAAGTAGCAAGGATTCCACCAAAAGGCCAGTAATGCTCATCAATCGTGCTTCACCAAAAAGAAAAAAAGTCTTGCAAATCATCCCAACAGCTGACGGAGCTTTAAAACACACAACAAATAATTCAGAAGACACTTACGAAACTTAGGTATAGAAACGTAGCTTGGAGAGGAGAAGTGAAATGCATGTAACATGCACATTACCAGGAAGACAAGACGGGAGGAAACTCCATCCGAAGACTGTGTTGCCCCAGTGAACGGTCGGCTGCTGGATGTGGAGACTTTCCAGGGTTCTAGGCTCTTGCTTTACGTGAGAACCTAAAATGGGATGAAGTGTTAGCACAAAGTTGGTGGGAAGCTTTGCCTAGAAAATTAAGCAAAATGAGTAGGCAATGAAGTTATTTTCCTAGCTACAAGGTATTCTTGAGATATTTGTAAGTTTCTAATATACATTTGCTTTAGAAATGGAGCAGTTTTCTGTACTTACAACATAAAAAAATGAGTTTATGTACCTTGTCTGAGCCATATGAAGACAATTGAGGTTTGGATCATTTTTACCCATTACTTTGAAAACTGTTGATATCTCAGGTGGATAAATGGCAGTTTCTGTTTTTTATTGTTTATGTTCTTTCACTACTTAACGACAAGGAAGTGTTTTATGAAATGTATCCTTAGGTGATTATGTCATTGTGCAACCATCATAGAATGAGTGCACTTATACAAAGGTGATGCCCGCTACCGTCCTTGCATGTGCTATCCTTTCATACGAGTGGCAGCACGGCAGGTTTGTTTGCACCGGCATCATCACAAACACATCAGCAATGTGTTGAGCTACAGGGCTGCTACTGCTACCATGTCAACAGGTGATAGGAATTTTTCAGCTCCTTTTTATTCCTGTGAGACTACCATCCTATATGCAGTCTGTCATTGACACACACATCGTTACATGGCATGTGACTGTGTAGGGAGAGTGCGCAGAAGGCATTCACGTAGGTCTGTTCATTTTCTCATCTCCTTCAACGTGGAGGGTGCCCGTTTTTCACTTCTCAGCTGTGAATATCTTTCATGACTTTATTCCAAAAATGATTTCTAGGATGCCAGATGATACTTATAAAATTTGGTTGGCATTTCAGACATCATGCTAATGCTCTTGTCATTTAGAAAAGTTTTATTCAAAGAAGTTTTGCAAGCAAGGTGGTATACCATACGGAGTTCATTGTGGTTGAGAGGCTGGCTGTCAGTGTGGCTCAGTTACAGACAAACCAAGATGTTAATAACAGGTTAAGGTACCAGAGAGGATAAAAGATACCCAAATAAGCTTTTTATTGTTTAGTACCATTAGGATTTGTAGGAACTTTTTAAGTGTGTAGTTTGTTTGTTTGTTTTTCTTTTTTGGTGTGGAGAATTTGTCACTCCTGGCTATTACAGCTGTCTCTCAGTATCCACAGGAGATCGGTCCCAGGACCCCAGCAGATATCAGTGTCCATGGATGCTCACGCTTCTTATGTAAAAGGGCATCATTTTGCATGTAACCTATACACATTTTCCTGTATACTTTGTCAACCACAACAGGAATCCCCAGTTCCCAAGGAAAACACATCCTTGTCAGTAAGTAAAGAAGGAAACTTTATTCAGTGCAAACAGCTCAATTATGATACAGCAAAACTATGAGAACAGCACAGCTATGGAACAGCTCAGTAGTGTTCAGCTCACTTATGGAGCAGCACAGCATGGCTCTGCAGTGGTCCTGAGGAGAGACGGCCATGGGGCAAGGCCCCCCTCTGGCTAGATAGTTTTGGTCTGCCCTGGTCTGCTCCACCTGTTCTGGTGCAGTTCATGCCATTCTTCCCTGAGCCAATCTGCTCTAGCCAGGGAAAGGCAGTTTTAGGTGGAAAGAGGAAGTATGCTCCCTGAGTCAGAAGGGAGCTGATTTATAGAAGCAGAAGTCCCCACCTGTGTTCCCTGATTGGTCCATCCTTATGCAAATGAGGACTCCAAATCCTCTCAGTTTGATTGGTTCAGAAGGCACTGTCCTGATTGGTCAGAATGGAGCTGCTTTGATTGGTTGGTGAAGACGTGATGAGGTTATAGGTGTACAGCTCCAGTTGGATGGGGAAAGCCTCAGTTCTATTGGTTGATATAGGATTCCAGGAACTCTTTTATAAAGGCTGGTTCAGATGGTAGGAACATAGTGCAGGAAGCAGGCAGCATGGTATAGGTTTCTCTCTGCGGGGCCGTTTGAGTGAGGGGCCCCTTGGAGAAATGACTGCAAGGCTGTGTTTTTAAAAATTTGAGCCCCGTTAGCCATCAGCAGTCCTTCTTAGTAGGTATCTTCTTTCTCATGATTTACCACTTTAAATCATCTCTAGATTACTGACTTTCCTAATGCAATGTAAATGCTATGTAAATAGTTGTATTGTTTAGAGAGAATAATGACAGGAAAAAAAAAGTCTGTACATTTCATTATAAATGCAAGCATTGTAGGCCTAACTACATAATACTTAGCCATTACAGTACATAGCATCTGTCAGTAACAATGTAACTTTTTTTTGAGTGCTTTTCATCTGCTGTCGGTTGACTCTGTGAATGGAAGGTTGGGTGTATCCTGTATTTGACATTCCTATGTATTATTGTCATTTTTAAACATTATACCATTTTACTTTAGAGCTGAACTTATGTCATTAGGTCGGTTGAAAATCACACAACAGTATATATAATATACTGTATATATTTTGGAAGTTACATTGGACCTAGTGGGTTCTCCTCTGACAGGGGACTCCATCATCTTATGCTGGATCCCAGGGGTTTTCAAGTGAAGTTTAAAGAGAGGTGCAGTTGACTCCAACCTTAGACATACTTCTCTGATTTTTCTATTTCACATGAGAGACTTGAGAGGAGAAAAATTGTGACTACTTTGATAACGGCTCATGTCGCCTGATTGAAGGATGTCAGTCTTTTCTATGACTCTCTAAGCTAGGGCTCCATTATTTGTGCATTCATTCAATGAATATTTGTTGAGGAGAATTTTTAGAGAACAGGCTTTGTACTCCAAGTCTCCTTGCTTTCTCTGCAGAACTGTGCCATTTAATGCTTAGCCAATAGTCATGTTCCTTTGAAATACCCGATGGTTTTGTCCTTTGAGGCCCCTGTAGGCCTCGTGTAAAGACGCAGAAGAGCGTGGTTGCGAGGCCTTCTTGCTGCCGTGGGGTAGCATGGTATTGCTGCTGTGGGCCGCAGCCTTCAGCTGGAGCTGCTTCCTAGAATTTGTACTTTTCCCCCTTCTTCCCAGTGAAATCCGTTTTCATGTGTCCCCTTCAGCTTAGACTTCTCAGGTAGCAGGTGGTAATGGATGAAGTAAACAGTCCCTGTGAATATGTTGGTCATCTCAGAGAGCATTGCTATTTCATACGACTTGAAAGGAATGTGACCTACAGAGTGTTTTAAGGGGGATACCAGGACCTAGATTTTCAGGTGGGACGGGGGAAGTGTCTAACCTTTTGGCATCTCTGGGCCACACTGGAAGAAGAGTTGTCTTGGACCACACATTAAATACTTGGTGACATGTAATCACAAAAAAATCTCATAATGTTTTAAGGAAATTTATGATTTTGTGTCGGGCAGCATTAATAGCCACCCAGAGCTACATGCAGCCCAGAGGCTGCAGGCTGGACACCCCTGGGAGGAAGGGGGAGAAAACAATCATTTTATACTGTGCTGGGCAATGCTGAAAATAGGTAATTGCACTCGCTGCTGTTGGGGAGACCATGGCCTTTAAATGGCCTGTGAATTCAGAGTGTTACTAAAACTGCAGGTTTCATAGCAAGTGGTTAAGAGCTCAAACGTGGGAGTCTTATAGAGCTGGGCTCAAATCCTGATACTGTCATTTACTATTGATTTGATTTGGGGCAAGGTTATTAATTTCTCTAATATCAGTTTCCTTATCTATAAAATAGAAGAAATACTGTATATGTTAGTAAGTTGTTAGTAGTAAAATCTGATATATATCAAAGGCTTAATGCACAAGAAGATTAGCATTTGCTATCTGCGATGGTATCCTAGTTTTATTTTCATATTTGTTGGGAATTAATAAGACTGTCCTTTTCACATTCACCTCGTTTTTGAACTGTCTCTGAGCATCCCCCAGGAAATAACTATTATGGGAAAGTTATAGGTTAACAGTCACAGCTACTTTCAGAAGGAGCACTTGCATTCCACAAGTATGATGGAAGATGATACCCAGTCTCTCTTTGAGGCACAAATAGTTTTGTCTACAAGATAAACCTAGAAAACTTCAGTTAACATTAAATTTATCCAATGCCTATGAGAGGCACTCTGTTGTGCGCAAGGGATACAGAGATGAAAAACAATTCTTGTCCTCAACTTTCAAGCCGGAACAGAGGAGGGGTTGATGTGATAAGAAGTGGTAATAATAACAGCATCATAATAATAATCATCATTCTAATAAAGACACCTTTCACTTACCAAGCCCTGGTGCGTATCAGACACATTCTTTACTCAAACAGCAGTCCTGATACCTCTGTGACAGATGCCATTTTCTCCAGTATAGATATCTTATATAATAAGGTGGAGTTAAGATTTATAGTGGTGTTATTAAGAAAGTACTGTGGGTTGCAGAGGAGAGGGTTATCTTTACCAGACAAGCCTACCTTAAGTGGCTTTTGCCGGTGCATAGAATGAATTGTTTGGAAATGCTGAATGTGATTTATTTAATAACTACATTACCCCTGGTTGTATTTGGGTTCAACAATCTCTTGATCCCTTACATTCTGTTCACAGCACTATAGAAATGAGAGAAAGAAAAGACTGGGCTTTGTTCACCAACCAGCAAGGAATTCATTCTCTACCCTTTCCCAGTTCTTTGTTCATTTTCATTGCAAATCCTCCAGGGATAATTTCTCACTTGCTCCCTGTGGAAGGTTCTTCCTCAGTCTAAAGACCACATTATCATCAATAACTTTTCTGATTTCTTTGTTTCTGTGCATGAGATTTAGGCTAGCAAAATCTTCTCTAATTTAATTCATATCAAATTATGTATACACACGCGCATGCATGTATCAAATAGTAAGCATGCCATTGTGAGACAACATAGATTAGTTTAGCCTATAGGCGCCTTAGTCAGACGTGGTTCACAACACACGTTTCACCTGGCCCAAGTTCAGGTCAACTTGACTTCTCCCAGACTCTTCCTCCTCCTTCTTTCTTTTCTTTTTTTTTTTTTTTACCTAAACACATTATTATTCTAATATTATGTTGCAGTTTTCCCTACCTCCTCCCAAGTGATGTGTGTCCAAACGCAGCTGTCAGTCTCTTTTCTTTTTCTACTGAAATTGTATAAGATGGGGTATATTTTAAATTTCTGGAGTGGTATGTTTATCTTTTGCCTGAATCACTGTAACATGAAAGGGGAATCACACAGGCTACCTAAATTTTTTGTGCGTATGAATTTTAATCCCTCATAACAATATTTTTAAAGGAAACATGTTTAACTCAAGAAGGATTAGATTGATTTTTACAACTCACCATCCACTGTGTTCTGGTTTAAAGGAATTACTGCACCAAAAACTCTCGGCCAGACACAGAATTTCTGTGCATAACCAGAAGACCTCCTTTCCTGCCTTGTTTCATTTACCTGTTCATTCATTAATTGACTCTAATTTAGATTATTAAATGCCTACCATGTGTCAGGAAATGCATTAGATTTAGAATGACTGTGACCAGTGTCCATTATTCTAATATTAAACATTTAGCAACAGAAAGTCATTAGTTCTTAAAAGAAATATATAAACAAAAGAAACATACAAATTTGATACTGCATACTTCCGCCCACTTCCTGCTTTTGGCAGCTTTTAGGTATTACTTATTTTAGGTTATCTCGTGTTCTCTTTGCTCAATTTGTTGGACTTAGACATGAGGAGAGAGAGGGGGAGAGACCAAGGTAGGAGAGGGCTTACACTCAGACCCTGAGGTGGGCACTTGAGCAGCCCTGGAAGAGGAGTGGGGACTAAAGATGGGGAGGTAGTGAGGACCCATTAGTATGTGTCGGCTCGTGCACACTGAACAGCCTGGACTTTATCCCTTGAGCCAGCACTTCCCAAGACTTCTCTCCTTGGAAGAGGAGGTCTGTTAGTCAAAACAAATTCCCTGGTTGAAAAGTAAGAAAAGCTGAGAGAAAGTTTTAAAAATAGTTCTCTCCTGAAAAAGTTCTCAGGGTTAACATGCTGATCTGAATTATCCATCTCTAAAACTCTCCCCAGACATTTTTGATTACTAAATGCAATTTTTATTGGAGCATCTTGGGAGAGTAGTTTCCTGTGGCACCTATTTTTGGAAGCGGCTATTGGAGGCCATTGCTGATTTTGATTCAGAGGCTCTATGGGTGAAAAGTACTAGGAATGTGAACCTGAAAATGGTGCATGATGGGATTGAAGGAGGGAGGAGACTGGCTCAGTCCAGCAGGACATGATAAAGGCCTGGATTCAGGTGGCCTGAGAATGGAAAAGAAAGGATAGATTTCATGAGTTTTAAGGGGAAATGAACCCCACTTTTTTGAATGATCGGTTTAAAAAGGGTTGCCAAGATGGGAGAATCAAGAATGGCTCTGAACTTTTGGATTCTTTTGCATTAGGAGCTTCATATAGTAAACTCTCTACAGATTTGTGAACTTCTGTATCTTCTACCTGCCAGACAAAAGCAACGAAGTACTCCAAGTGTACCCCAGACCTGAGACAGGGGCATCTTTGAAGGCACACACCATTTTGGGGTTTCTCTGTAGTCAAATTGCTTCCACAATAAAGATGCACTAAAACATCGTCCCACTACTCCAGCCACATGTCAGGTGTAATGTTGACATAAATGACTCTGTGCAGCCATTGGAGCTCCCTGCACTGGGCTGTGGCCTATATATGCCAAGGGAGCGTCTGCAACACAGAGAAGAAAGAGACTCTGCACCCACTGTTGGGAATCTGGTTCTTTTTCTGGCTAAGAGCACTTATGTTGGCTTCCCTCATCATGGGGAGCTTTATTAAAAATGACAGAGAACACAGTATAAAAGTCACACAGATTTGGCTGCCGGCTCCCTTGAGTTTATTGATCCCTAGAGATGCCAAGATTTCAGCATACGATGTTGAGTCCCATCATTTGTCTGTCTAGCCTCCAAGCACTGGACTATAGGTCTGTTCACAGTTTTCACATTCTGTTTAATCTGTGTGCAGGAAGTTATGCATCTGGCTTTTGTTTTTCTCATGAGATCACACAGAATAATGATTTTCCTTTTCCTATGATCATTTTATGTTTTTGGGAATTGTTCTCAACACCTCTTTCTAAAATAGGCAATGGTATAAACCAATGGTACAAAATGAAAGGCTTTGCTGCTTTTAATCTAGAATCGTTCTTCAGAGTTATCAGTTAATTATAATAAGCTTCCCAGTTTTCTTACATGTTTATGAATATACATGCATTTAGCTGCTTAATTAATAACTCACTTATTCTTTAAATTTACTTTTTTCCATTCCTATACCTATTGTACCTCTGTTTGTGTATTTGGGAGTTTGCAAATGATTCAAAGTAGAAGTGGTCATTAGTGTAAATATTTCTGAATATTTTCCTTTCTGGTTTGCAATTCCATAAAGTATCTTAATCCTTTTGATTCTCCAGATATATTGCTTATTTGTACTTCCCATGGCCTTGGAAACCCTGAGTTATATTCAGTGTGCTTCTTGCTTGACACATCTCTGCCCACTGGTGTCTTATTGTTAAATTAACTGTGTTAATGTAGACACACCAGTGTCCTTGGTATGTCTACATGTTGACAACTTCATGCTATAGGAGTTTCCGCCAATGCCTGGTCTTCTTCATTTGGCTGTCTGTGTTGCATAATTGCATACACATAATTGCAAAATTCCTCCTTTCCTTTGGTGACTAGTGATTGTGTATGCTCCATGAGTCTGTTATAGACTGATGGCTATTCAGGGGACAGATGGGACAGATATGATGTGTCTAGCCTAGTCGTCCAGCTATCATCATTGTTTGGTTAGTTGCAGTTAAATGGCCTTCTGTTGCTACATGAATCTAGCAGAGAAGCCATGGAGGAGGAGGGATGCCGAGAGAGAAGGGACAGCTTAGCAGGAGATACCTGTCTGGGCACAGGTATCAGAGAGCAGTTTCTAGCGTGCTGCATTTAAACAGGAACATTTGCTTTGGATTAAACTACAGAACATGCTTTTTTTTCCATCTCATTAACCGTAGAATGATCATTACTGAATGTGCAATAATGATATATCATTTACATATATGTTCACCTTCATTTTCTAATTTGCTGGTCGTAATACACTCAAGATTGTCATATTTATCTTTCTTTTATAAAACCACAATTGAATATGCTTTTGAGAATATTTACGTTGACTTTTTACATATGGATTTAAGAATATTTTTCAGAGTCCCATATATATTACTTGATAAAAAAGCAAATATGAATAATATATTATTAATATTCATAATAATAAAACAATTGTAACAGCACTTTTGGAAGGTTGAAACAAAGACATGCCAAGTCAACCATAAGCACTCTATAGGAGTTTTTCTGTGGACACAACTTTTCCTAATGGGGCTCTTCATTGTAATGCAGGGTTTAACTGGCTTCCTACTCACAGTTTCAGTTTTTATATGGTCACTAATCAGTTTAAGAAAAGTGTGTAAAGTTCCCCTCTTATTTAGTGAACAAATGAGAATGTCATATAAATTAAACCGTACACATGTATAATACATATTATATGTTAGCATAAAGATGAGGATCATTACCCAGAAACCAAGTCACATATTACAAAATTAGATCAGATTATATGTTTAACTTGGTTTATTTAAAACCTTTTATTATGGTGTTAAATAGACCGCTTTATTTGTCTTAATTTATCTATTGTTCCTTTCACTTTGAAACAGTAATCACAATTTTTGGTTTACTGCAGCTCCCTCTTCTTTCTCACTGTAATACGCGGAAGTTTATCCTACATCCCCATTTTACAGATAAAGAAATTGAAGGTGAGAGTTTAAATGACGATTCCAACGGCACAAAGCTTGATTAGGCAAAAATAGACCTCTGTCCCATGGCTTCTGCATCTGAAACATTGACTCCCCATCTTGGTTCCATTCTGGGGATGAAATGGAGTGGGGCTGGGGGTGGCTGGTGGGAGTGGCAAGGAAGTATAGTGAGTGGAGGTGTTGAAAAAAGACCGAAGAAGTAGTACGGCATGAACTCTCAGAATGTTTCCTAACTCTGCCACTTTTGCTTTGTGAATTCTAGCCTTCAGCTTCACTGTTCTATAGCTTTCTTTTTTGAGGGGGGCGGGCAGTGTATACTGTCCAATCCCTGGAATACAGAAGGATAATAAATGCCTTAACACTTTACAGGCTTGCCATCACTGTTAAATGAAATAAATTACTTAAAGGGTCCAGCAGAGTAGCTGACTGTCAAAACATGGTAATTCTTTTTCCCTCTTTCCCTGTATTTCTTAAGGAATCTGCTTTCTCAGGCCCAGAGCTGAGTGTGGATTATGCTTTGAAATGCATGGGGTGCTGTCTATGTGCTTTGTGTCCTCGCGAGTGGGGAAAGGGGAGGGTGCTTGCCAGGTATCCCACCAGGTGTCCCACCAGGACCCCTGTGATGGTTGCTCACTTCACAGAGAGGCACCCTTGGAAATGGGAGCCCCTTTACCCTGGAACACAGACCTGATTATCCTGCAAGAGAGCTGGTGGTACGAATGAACCCCACTATCCTGAATGCAGCCAGCCAGGTCTTGGTCTCACCTGCCACAAAAGTCACAACCTGTACACCCACCCCAGCTCACCACCTTCTTGAGGAGGATGGCGGCTTGCTCTTGTGAAAGCCTGCGTCAGATGATTATTCTGGACATTGGGATGAATTCCTCTAGCAGCATGTCAGTCCCAAATTTAAACTGGTAGGCATCATGAACCAGGGCTTTAGGCATCTGCCAGCCCCCTTTTTGTCTGGCGTGGAAAGAGAAGCTTTCTCTACCGACATTTGGTGGTGCTTCCGGGCACCCTGACTCTGGCTGAGCCCATTCCCAGAAGGACGTAGGGAAATGTTAGTGCATCTTTCCCCCAGGCAATGTCAGGGCTGAAGAAATGTGTCCCTGGAGTTTAAAAGTGACTGGTTCATGGCAGCAAGCTGTGCTCACAGATCTCTGGTGTTCTGATTGGGTGGTGTCTGACAGAGCTGAGAGGGGCCCAGCTTCAGCCAGTGACAGGATGTCTGTGAGTTGTGATGTTGGGAGGTTGTGTTTTTGTGTGTCTGCTTGGCTGTGACTAGAACAGAGCCCTGTGGTGAGAATGGAAGCTTAAAGAACCTTTTTGTTTTTCATCCACTTCTAGGCATGGTTATTTCAAAACCCAAATGAGCAGATGCATTTATTTCTTCATTTTAAAGACCTCTGGAGAAAGTGATTTTATAGCTTTAGTGCTAGGGACTCTCCCTTCATTGCTAATAAACATGTCTCCTGTCTGAAAACCAAGCTTGTGTTCTGTTGTTTGTTTAATCAGATGTAGCCATTAGACTGTCATCATCCTCTGAATAATGACACTTCAGGTATTAGAAGGACATGATTAACTCACTACACCTACCTTCCTTCTACATTCTGCAGTTCCAATTTTGAACTCAAGGTCTGTGAAATATTTTTTTCCTAAAGAAATTAAAATGTTTTAGTGGGTTATGACCAAGGCCAAACATGAGACTTCCTTATACTTTCAGGGTCTAAGACTTCCATTTCAGACAACCACTCAAATCAGCCAAATGGGGTTTATTATTCATGGGGCAAAAATATGCATCTTATCATATCTTGTCTTCATTGCTATTAAATGGAATAAGCTTTTAAAAATAAATATTAAGAGTTCATGTTTCTTTATATACACACTGATTTTATTTGCATTTTCTGAACTTTACATTTAAAATCTTATTGGGTAACAAACTTCTGCCTTTGATTAAAGTTAGGTATAGTCCCTTGTATAGTAATAATGAATAATTTTTTATGCTTTTTTTTTTTAACATCTGCTTTGGGTTGTTTACTGTGTTTAGTGTTGTTGTCTCCCTTAAAACTCCTGTGCCTGGCAAAGTCACCAAATGAGGACCAGCACATTTATGCAAGACCTGACCTGTCCTGGGGAGATCTGACTGTCCTTGGGGGCACTCAGTGGCAGTTATGGGGTCTCAGTCACAATATATACATTTGTCTATTTTCCGTTCCACTGCTCTCACTGTGACTTGCAGCAGATATTTGCTTTCAAGGCTAATAAAAATAAATCTGAGAGAATTTGTTTTCAGTGTGGGCTCTTTCCCACTGAGGAATTAGCAGGCAGTGAGATGCCCAGGAGGGCAGAGGCTGCCTAAGAAGCAGATGGCCTCACACTCTGCTTCCCCTCAAAGTCTCGGGAGGCATGCCGGGCACGGTCTCTTAGCGCCCCGTACATGTGCCATGTGCCCAGATTCATCTTTGCTCTGAGACTCCAAACTCAGCCAAGGAAAACATCACGTCCATCCCTGTGGTGGATGCCAAGGGGCGACCGAGGGCTCAGCCATCCAGGGTTTCCCCTAGGAGCGAAATGTGAAGTGGGTCATCACGCTCTGCCTGTCCCCACTTGCTTGGGGCCCGGGCTGCTCAGCAGCTGGCCGTGCAGCAGGCCAGGGTTCCGTGGGGCTTGGCCTCCTAGGGCCGTCTGGCAGCACATGTCCTCCATTCTCTACGGCGTGTTGCCCTCCTCTGGCCCGCTTCATGGAGGCACTGCTCAGTGGCAGCTCAGTGAGAGAAGGGTAGTTTCTAATAATGCTTTATCACATAACAGTGGATTAGTATGTACTCTGCTTGGCAAACATTTGCACATTTCATCAAAACCTCAAGCTCAAACCTGTTGTTTTTCCTTATGCTGGGGGGCCCATTCCCTGCCGTTGTCTCCGGGATCTGATGTTTTCAGATAACTTGTCATTTCTCTGTTTAAAACTTCTCCCCTTAGACTGGCGTAAAATAAAACAAAAGAAACAAATTCTTTGCTGTGACCTAGCAGTTTGGCCTGATTGGACCTACCTTCTCCCCTGACTTCTTTTTTATGCAACCTCTTTGTCTGCCTGCAAAGCATGCTGTTGGCTGCCTGTGTCTTTTCTCCAGGCTACAACCAGTCCCCTCGTCTCCTTGGTATTAGCTTAAGCCCCTGCCTCCACAAACTAGGTCTCAGCCCCCCACCCCCCACACGAGTGCTTCCAAGGGCATTGTCGTAGTCAGCCCTGTCTGCCATAACAAACACCAGAGAGGTGGTTTAAAAACCAGACATTTACTTTTCATAGTTCTGGACACTGAAAGTGCAAACAAGAAGGTGCCAACCATTTCCATGTCTGGTGAGATACTTCTGCCTGGCTTTCAGAATGCTGACTTCTCCCTGGGTCCCCTCTCATGTCTCTTTTTATAAGGGTGCTACTTCCATTCATGAGGGCTCCACCCCCATGTCTTCATTACCTCCCAAAGGTGCCACTTCCACATACCTTCCCCCTGGGGATTAGAAGTTTAACATATGAACTGCCTAGGGAGAAGTGTTAAACACAAACATTCATTGCATAGAAGGCATCACATGCCTCCTTTGTAACTCTCATAACATTGGCTGTTTATTTATTTGAGGTCAAATGGTCAGCTTCATATATAGATTCAAAACTGTAGGCTGTGACTGTGATATTCTTTAACTAGTATTGAGCGCAAAGCTGGCCGCTAGGAGGTGCTCAGTAAACATTTACTAGGAAGAAGCAAGACAGCAAAGGGCGGAGGATGCTGGGATTGGGTCTGACTAAGGAGAGTGGTGCCCAGAGCAGTCTGGGAAAGCCTATCAGTGCCCGATTGCTGCTATAACAAACTGTCGCAACTTTAGTGACTTACATCAACACAAATGTGTGATCTTACAGTTCCCGAGGCCAGCAGTTTGAAGTTTTACAGTTCTGCGGTCAAGGTGCTGGCAAGTCTGCATTCCCTCTGGAGGCTCTTGAAAACAATCCCTTCCCTTGTCTTTTCCAGCTTCCAGAGGCCACCTGCATTCCTTGGCTCATGTACCACTTCGAGCAATTACATCATTCTGTCCTCTGCTTCCACGGTCACATCTCCTCCTCTGACACTGACCTCCCTCTTGCCTCCCTCTTACTAGGACCCTTGTGATAAAACTGGAACCACCCATATAGCCCAGGTCATCTCCCCATCTCAAGATCCTTAATTACACCTTCACACTTTCTTGCTGTGTAAGACAGTATTTTCACAGGCTTCAGGGACTAGGCTCTGGACATGTTAGTGGTGATAGGGGACATTATCTGACCTATCACAGAGAGTTTTTGAGACATGGAGAGATGCTGTGAGATAGAGCACCTCTAAGTCAGAGCCAGGAGAGACAGGACTGTGCTCTAAGTTGGGGCATAATGGCTGCCAGAAAAGTCATGAAAAGTAAAATGAAGGACACATTTCTAATGGTTTAAGCTGTTCTGGGGCTAAAGTAAGAGTATGAGCCAGCAGGACCTTTGAATGTGAGCTCTATATGGCAGAGTTTATGCCGGGCTACAGGCTCACTGGCGGCATCGCTTCCAGAGAGCAAGGCGCAGCAGGCTGGCTGCAGAGCCAGTGCTGAGCCAGGGTTCGCTGATGGCCAGACGGAGTTCAGCTCCGCAGCAAGGCGAGGGAGCTGGTTTGCGTGATCCCCAGCGTGTGTACAGGGTCCTCTCCTTGCTCGCAGTTCAGCTCCAGTCATTCAAATAGCCTCACTGACTGATGAGGATACTTTCAAGTTATAGTCCAGCCTAGACCAGGCACCTTGGGACTTGACTCCCTCTGGAAATCAATGGAGGATCCTTGGCCAGCCTGGGGTTGCCCAGAATGTATCTCCCCACTTTGGGGAGGTTGACAACTGCTGTGCCTTCTCAGGCACGAAGTGGAGAAGGGATCACCGGGGCCCGGACTAGGGTTGGCAAGAGAGGTTTCTGGGGCACTGCATTTAAGGAGGCATCACTCTGGAACCAGCTCACTAAACCCTTCATCTGTTCCTTGGGACTTTGTCCACTTGCTTCATTTGCAGGTGGGTGATACAGCTCCTTCTTCATTTCTGTGTATTCCAAATGAATAACCACATTAATATTTTCTGCCCCAGCGTTGTATGAAGGTTTTAGATACATTAATTTTTGCATCAGAGCCATGTGATTACTGGTAGAGGTACAGGTTGTGATGGAAGGAGTGTGGTGTATCTTCATGTGCAGGTTTTAAAAATTAAATAAATTACTTAATAATGACTTCTGTATTTGTTTCCTACCGCCACTGTAGCAACTTACTGCAAACTTTTAGTGGCTTAAAACAATACAAATGTATTATCCTGTAATTCTGGAGGTCAGAAGTCCTAAAATTAAGTTTTGGCATGGCTGTATTTTTTCTGGAGGCTCTGGGGAGAATCCACCCCTTTCTTTCCAGCTTGTAGGGCTGCTCCCATTCCTCACATTGTGGCTCTTCCATCGAAGGGATCACTGGTTGCTGCTGCCATCATCACACCTCATCCTGTGACTCTCAACTCTTCTGTATCCCTTTCATAAGGATGCTTCTCATTGCATGGAGCCGACCCAAGCAACCCAGGATAATCTCCTCTAAACTTAATCACACCTGCAAAAGCCCCTTGGCCGTGTAAATTAATAAATTCACACATTTGGTGACTAGAATGTAGGCATCTTTTTTTTTTTTTTTGCAGGGGTTGAGGGGGGATAACCACTACCTAAATGGGGATAAGAAGCCATCAGGGATGTGACACAGATTGTGGGTTTAGGAAGGGGAATGACAACAGGGACATCCATAGCTCAGGGCGAATGGATTTGGAAGCATCTTCCTTGAAAGAATCTGAGGAAGGGACCAAAGGAGAAAGTAAGATATTGAGAAACATGCGAAGGTAGTGCCAATCTAAAGCTCGGTAGTGAGGGGATTATTTCTCTTCGAACTGAAAGTTTATAAATTGGAAATTAGGAAGGAAGAAATGGGTTTCCCCCAAGGACCAGCACTGGGTTTGTCGACCTGGTAGCAGGATGAACAGGAACAGCCAGGGACTCAGTGTGCATTCTGTGCGGTGTCAGTCCGAGAAAACCCATAAGCTATTCACGTGTATATAGAAGAGGACTTTAAAGCTGAAGTGCAGTGCTGCGTTAGCCAGTCTTGCCCCCACTTTTTATACATTAGAAATCCAAAGCCTACAGTGTTCACATGGGTTGACCAAAGGCACGTGACCAGTTAGTGTCAGAATTCAAACTAGAAGCCAGGGCCCTTGACTCCCATACTGCTTTTTTCCAGTCTACCAGAGTTCCTCCCTGAAATTATCTCCCATGACACTGTCTCATATACCGTCCGGTGTCTGATGTAGATGAAGGGCATGGGAGAGGAACCCGGGGTGAGGACATATGCCCATTGTCTTCAGACAAAAAACCACCGGTGACCTTTGGTTTGATGGATCCCTGGGTGGTTTTGTTTGAGGAAGAGATGGACAAGCAGAAACCGTTTTTGAGGAGCACGTGGCAGGAGGGGGACCATGCATAGCCCCTGTGCGATTGGGTGGAGATTTAGGAATAGGTAGCCCCAAACAAAAGCAATGCCTGTAAGCTCACCCACTTAGTCACTGTAGCATTATAATTATACCATTTTCTAAAAATGACTGTAATGAAGTCAAAGGAAGTCATGTGACTAGCTGATATGAAAGCAACTGTATCGTAACAAGTTCAAACTGTTTCCCTTTTTTAGCATGGGGCCCTTTTTCCCATGGCAATGAGAGAGTAGTTTATCCAGAGCATTCATAGAGCTCTTGGCGGGGGGAACTGCTAAACTGCCCTGACCACTTTCTCAGTAATGTGATGGGCCAATTCGTAAGGAATCAACACATGGCCTTATTGGCAGAGAAACCAGTGATACCCTGGCAGGATATGAAAATGTTCAGTTCCCTTTTCCTAATATAGTAACATGCCCGAAACTATTTTAGAGTAATTCTGGAACAAGTGTGAGCCAAACAAGACTTCAGTAGCCTCAGCAGAAAATAGGATATGAGGAGGACAAAAAAATTACACAACCATGAGTAAGGGCAGATCTGTGCAGAAGAGGAAGGGAATATGCGCTGGAGAGACCCCATGCCAGCCTACTTCCGGGTCACCAGGTTTCAGAATGAATGAAGCTGTTCTCCACTCCCATATAAGCTTCTATAAAGAAAACATATATTCGTATACTTCAGTGGGTCTTGAACTCTTCATGGTTATTGCCCCACAGTAAAAACTTTGTGTAGCTGATTGAAATTCTTTTCTGCACAAGACCTTGGGTTCCTTGTGAGTTTTTAAAACAAAGTGATGGGAGTGGGTGCATGGATGGAGGCTACTTAGGGAATTTTAATCTAATGTTGTAAAATTTGAAGGGGTTGGGAAATTGTTATGTTATTTTAATTAAATGCTGCAAAATTTTAAGAGGTAGGAAATTAACATAGAATAAAATTGCTTTATGTAAAAATTATTTTTAACATATATATATCAACATCATTAATGGCACTATCATAAAACAGCCATTAGCCTCCCTGAAACTGGATTTGCATGGTGAAAATGATATAGAAACATAACTATCAAGATCGTTTAAAGAGAAGACAGCTCCCAGTTATACCCCAAATTGCCAGTTATTTGGCCACTTCTCAAGCTGGGCTATGCATATTAGGTGTTTCCAAATGGAGCACCGTTTAAAAATGTGAAGCAACATTACTTGCAATAGTACATGTGATTTAAATGATTCTATTTGCAAGGTCTCCTCATTTGCTAGGTACATCAGGTGGGAAGGACTGGATGTAGGAAGTGGTAAAATTCCAGCCTCACATCATGCAATTGAAAGGATTGAGGAGCCTCTGCAATGTAGGACTTTCAGGAGGAGTAAATGACCCTAAGGCTTCAGCAGGAACCGGGAGGGCCTATCTTTATTCTAGGCTTTTCCTCTAGATTCACTCTAGGTTCAACAGCACCTGGCTGCTTATTCATTTACTGTGTATCTCTTCATCATTTATCATCCTTTGGCACACACTCAAGCCTTTCCTTGTCCAAATGCATTCCACAGAACTCCACTTCTAGAGAGTGTTTTTACAACTTTTTTGACTGCAAATCACAGTAAGAAATACACTTTATATTTTACTTCAGTGCACATATGCAGTTGACTTTTGAACAATGTGAGTGTTAGGGGCTCCAACCCCTGACAGTGTCTAAAATCTGCATATAACTTTTGACTCCCCCAAAACTACTAGTGGCATACTGTTGACTGGGAAGCGTTGCCAATAACATATAGAGTCTGTTAACACATGTTTTGTATATTTCATGTACTATATACTGCATCCTTATGGTACAGTCATCTAGAGAAAGGAAAATGTTACTAAGAAAATGATAAGGAAGGGAAAATACATTACTGTACGTATTTATTGAAAAAAACCTGTGTGTGTTTAAGTGGACCTGCACAGTTCAAATTTGTGTTGTTCAAGGGTCAGCTGTACATGCAAACACGCACACATGCACACACACTGTGAAAACAAAAGTTTTATGAAACAAGGCTATAGCCCAAAATGAAGTGAAGGAAAGCTTGGCAAGTCAACCATCATGTATATTCCTCACATTACCTTCCTGCACCAGGTCTCACCCACTGATCCTGGTTGCAGGATCCATTGCAACATGTACATTCTTGCTGAGGATCTGTGTGATGTGCTGTGGTGTTTTCTAGACTATCCTATTTTTAGGATACATTAGTTGCAGCAAGATAGTTGCAGAAAATTAGTAGCAGGAAAGTGATTTCACTCCTCACTAATATATATTATCACAACCCACAATTTGAAAAAGAATAAAGAAAATTGAAATTCATGTAGTTGAATGAATAAATACATTTTTTAAAAAACAAGCCGTTATTCTATTTTCCTACTAGAATACAGCTTGGTATTCAGTGTTTCCTTGGCCAGTGGCTCCTTTTTCCCTACCTCACCTCAAAAGCTCAGTGTCTTTACCACTCGTTTCCTTCCCCAGCATTCTTCCTGCCTGGAATCATTCTCATTGCTCTCTCCTTGGACTGTGAGCTCAGTGCTGCACTGGTTTGACTCCACCCCACTCTCACACCCGCCTCTTCCACAAGGTCCTTCTTGATGATTTCAGTCCTCAACCGTCATTCTTCCTTAACCCCTCCAGCACAGCAGCTGGAAAGTTTGGGTCCCAGCATTATAATCATCTAATATCCGCTATCATTCTCTTTCTTTCTTTGATAAAATTAAATCTTAGTTTTCCTTTTTCTCTAAGTTAAAAACTCCTGGAGAGCATTTTTTTCTGGGAAAACTCCTGGGAAATTTTTCTGTTTATAAATTTTTCCATCATTCCTAAAATACTGGCCATAAGTATAGGAAATTGGTGAATATGTGCTGATCAAAATTCGTTGTCAGGCATTTCTCCCCTATATGCTCTGACTTCAAAAATTATTTGTTTGTTAAAAATGATTCTTTAAAAAATTTTTTGAAAACCTTTTATTGATGTGCAACATACATATAGAAAATATACAAAACAAAAGTGTTAGTGAATTAATTTTTTAAAAAGTGAAAATACCCACATAACTAGTCAAAGAACCCAACACTTTACCTGATACCCAGTTTTAGTTTTGGATAAATATTATCCTGTTTCCCAGAAGCAGAAATTGGTTTTCCCATATTTGAACTTTATACAAGTAGAGTTGTTTACTATTTACTTTTCATTTTATCTGACTTCTGTCACTCCATGTAGCCTTTATATTTGCCTTTATATAGGAAGTAGTTTTAAGATGATTATCCCAGTTAACGTACAATATTCTGTTATTTGCACACATCACAGTTGATTTATACAGTTGACTGTTGTTGGCCATTTGAGCATTTCCTGGTTTGGGGCTTTCCTAGAATGTTGCTATGAACACTCCTGTACATATTTTTAATGAACATTGTTACATGTTTCTGATTATATCCCTAAGAATGGCACTGTTGGCTCTGGAGTGTACCTATGCTCAGCTCTAGTAGAAACTGTCATACAGTTTACCAAAATGGCAGGACCAATTTATACTCCCACTAGGAGCGTGAGAGGGGCTCTGTGTCCTTCACGTCTCTGCACACCTACACTTGGTGTTTCCCCTCGTCTTTCATCATGGCCACTCTGGTGGGCAGTAGCAGTGCTGAATTTTGGGTTTATTTATTTCCCTGATGACCAGTGAAGTAGAGCCCTTTTTCATATTTATTTACCATTCAGATATTCTGTGAGGTGGTCTGTTCATATTGTGTGCCCATTTTTGCAATGGGTTAATTAATTTTTTTATGAATTTGTAGTAATTCTTTATATATTATGGACTCAAATCCTGGATGGGATATAAGTACCGCAAATATATTTTCCCACTCTGGGGCTTACTCTTCCTTTCCTCCATGTGCCTTTTGGAAAAGAGAAGTTCTGAATATGGTAAAGCTGATTTATCAATTTTTTTCCCTTGATGCTTAGTACCTTCTATGTCATCTTTAAGAAAGCCTTGCCTATTCCAAAATCTTAAAGGTGTATGCTTGTGCGTGTTTTATTTAGATACTTTGTTGTTTTGCCTTTTATATTATAGTCCTTCAGGAATTGATTTTGGTTTATATCTTTAGTAAAGGATCAAGAGTCAATTTCCCCCCTTGGGTATTCAACTGACCTCAAATCATATAGTGAAAAGACCATTTTACCCCAAATACTTTCCCTTGTTATCTCTCTCATATAGAGAGTAACTCTGTCTGGGTCTGTTTCTGGTTCCGTTTTGTTCCATGGATCTATCTGCTTATTTTTTCCTTCAAACACACTGTCTCAATTCTATAACTTTGTTATAGTTCTTACTGTATCAGTCCTCTAGGTTTGTCGTTCTTATTGAAGATCATCTTGGGCAAGTGAAGGAACACAAATAGAGGACTCATGGGAACAGACAATGGAGGGGGAATGACTGTGGGAATGGGGGGTGGGGCAGGGGAGAGCAATGGGGAAAAAGGCGGGACAACTGTAACTGAACAATAATAAAAATTAATTAATTTAAAATAAAGATCACCTTGGATATCATCACCTTTAAGTGTCATACTAACTGTGTACAAAAAAGGATTCTACAAATAGGCTGCGAATAAATTTTATGAGAGCAATTGAAGGTTAAAGAGGAAGATGAATGACATTGAAAAAAATCAATGAGAGAAATTCACACATGTTATTAGGTTATAGTTACTGTATTTCAATTTTTCAAATTTCAGAATTGGAGTTGTTGATAAAAGAAGGTCATATACAGAGAAATAGATTCTGAGAGAATTTGACTGAGGAAAATAAGAGGCAATAAAGATAAATTAAAGTAATATTTAGGGTAGGAAAATGAGCACAAAGAGTATCTATCTTTATCAAGTTGTGTACCAAAAAAAAATTGAAACATACTAAAGGATACACAATGGTAAACCTCAAAACATTAGAGTGAACATCTTTAGAAATAGATTTCTGACAGTTTCATTTGGAAGAGAGTATGATTAAAATCTACGTAGATAAAAAAGTCAGACCACAGACTTGTTTTAATTTTTAGCTTGCTTACTCTTTTCCTACTGAAAGAGCCACGAAAGAAAAACCTTAAACAGAGTGAAACTCTTGGAACCGAATTGCCACTTACAGCCTATGATACATGTGCAGCCACGGAAAAGAAAACGTGGGCCGATGACGTTACGAGTGACGGGAATTTACATATGTTCTTACTTCAGAGAAGAGAAATAGAGCAATGTAAAGAAGCAAACATTGTATTTCTTGGAGCATATCAAACAGCTTTAACAAATGTTTACTCCTTGTTGTTAGAGTATTATGGCTCCTTGCAGCCTTATTTAGAAACGCCTTTGTGGGTTTTCTAATTTAAATCCATGATATCAATCAAATGTGATAGCTTCGGCTTGTAAATACCTGAGCTAAAGTGAGAAAGGGCGTAGATAAGTTGAAAGTGTTGAAAAATGAAGCCTCCAACCATGGAATTGTGAGGGTAAGAAATAGTTTTATTCTATATGGTTTGCAGGGAAGAGGACCAAATGGCCTTTAAAAGATAGTTTCCATAGCTACTGGGCTGAATCAAAAGAAAATGCTGTCACAGCATTTTTCCCCTCCCTACCTTTACTGTTTTATGACAGCTACTGAGGCAAGTGTTTTTCAGGAGCCTAGTTATTCCAAAGATAAAATGCAATGAAATGCTTCAATCTAATGTCTGTTAGAAGCAGACTTGCTTTGTTCTGAGAATCTAATCACAAAATCCAGATTTGACTAGAGCTGCCTTTCTGTTCGAAAGAGATTTGTAGGAACGGTTCTCTCCAGGTACAACTCTGTTGAGCAGTTCCCTACCAACTGAAATTTTACTTTGTGATTTACAAAATGGGGGCTGCACTTAAATTATAAAATAATCCAGGCTGTACTGTTCCTTTTTTAAAAGACGAATATAAAGAAGAATTGATTTAAGGATGCTACAAGGAATGGCTTTTGACTTTTCATTATAATAAGGTCCCCTAAAACTGTATGTGCTTACAATGTAACAAAAAACATTATGACATAGCTCCTTTCATTTTGAGACACAAGCGGTACATGGAGTTATATCATACTACTCTAATTTCTTTAGTCATCTAACATTTGTGCCCATACTGCTCTGGTTTTTTGCACAGAGTACTCTGCCCTGTCAGCCTTCTTTGAAAACCTTCCCAATAATGACCTGCAAGGTACAAGAGGAGAAGGAATAGACATTCACTTTTGCTTTAATGTTTGTATGTCTCTCAATGTAAAATAATGCAATTTTTAAATGTTTTTATTGTCTTTGAAAAATGTTTTTCCAATCATTTATATGGCTTTTTAAAGCTGATAGATCAAAGCTGATTTCTAAGAAGGGTCTGGCTGATACTGCATGCAGCAGCTGTATTATTTCCCAGAGTGTACCAAGGTTTGCATTGGAATGGCTAACGGTGCATCTCCGTTAGCCATCCCACCCAGCCACCCACTCCTGCCACCCTTGTAAACCCACGGCCCAATTCAGAAGTGCGAGCTGGCTCGGCAGATTCAGCTCCAAGACAGATTCCCTGCCTCCTCATTCCAACCAGGTTGCTCCTTTGAAGCCCTTCTAGAAATTCCGGAATCACCACTGTTTGTCTCAGGATGTCACCGCCATGCTAGAGCCCGTTTCTTATTTTTAAAGCACATTTGCTTTTTGGGACACAAAGCCACCTCCCTTTCTTTATTGCAGACTTTGATTCCAGGAACAAGTCAGAGTTGACTTTTCTGAATACACTATCAGTTGTTTTCATTGTTTAAAGAAAACAGTGTATTTACCAAGTCAGTTCTGACAGCATAGGTTATTTTTAGAAATTGGACAACTCAAAATAGAGGTGAAGCTCTGTTTATTTTTAATGTCCAAAATGTCGCTGTAATCCATATCACTCATCTCATCCTGGAGTTTAGTTATCTAGGAACATGCCTGGGGAAGGCCAATTGGATAAAGCCACATTCCTGGGATACCTGAAAGGAGGAGGGTGGTTGGTCCCCTGCAGTTCTGGGGGAGGAACAGAGAACTATGTGACAGGGGAGATAAAAGTAGGAGAGGAGGAAAAAAACATCATCATCCCTTAGAGCGAGAGGAGAAAGGATGGCTTCAGACAGGGCATATCTCATGTCTCGGGGAACTCCTGTTAGAAATGAATACCAGTCCCAGGATATGAGTTGTATCCATTGCTGAGTACCAGATATGTGCCTGTATTTATAAATACAAATTATATTTCAAACATGATGTAAATAAATCTTCTGGGGAAGACCCAAGAGTCAGACTTTGGGCCTGGAAATCACCAGTGATTTTGATAATATTTGTAAAATAACTTTGAGCTTCTCGGCTGCAGCATAAAATACTAATGTATATCTACATGAAATTTTTAATTTATTGCTTTGGAGTGCCACCACTATTTATGAAATAAAACCCAAAAGACGGAGGGGGAGAGAGTTCTTTGACATTTGAAAGCAAACAATTTCTGGAATGAAGTTCCAGAAAGCATCAGGAGTTGTTTATAGGCACAGCGTGGGAATGTTGCACAGATCCAACGCATGCCAACTTCACTGGCCCTTTCACTCGCTCTCCAGAAGCCCGTTTGCTTTGCCTGCTAGCCCCAGACCTGAAACGGAAAGTGAAGCCTGTGTTGAGGATTACATTCTACACTAAGGAAATGGTAAAGTAAGAAAGCTTAGGAACTCATGACTATTTCTAGATACACCAAAATTTTAGCAGCCAATAATGTTGGGAGCGTGGATGCAAGGGAGCAGAATATAGTCTAATGCTTTTATCTGAAATAAGATTAATCTTCTATCCTGAATGGAAATAGAGGCCAACAGCAGCCATCCAGTGCGTGCTTTGTAAATCACATTATTAGGGATAGCTCAAAGCATTCACCTTGTATTTCACATGGAGGTGTTTGGTGGGACTGCCATATGCTGACTTGGGCCAGAGCCAGGGCAGCGCGCAGCACAGGCAGGCTTCTGCATTCCAGCCGCTCACTCCTGCCTGGCAAAAGGAGCACTTTTTGTAAGTGGCCAAGTTATTTGTACACAATGGGAAGCTGAAATTTCATTTCCACATGAAATTAGTGAATAATGGCTTTCAAGACTCACTGAATAAGCATGCCCAAAACACAGTCAGCATTTTAAGTCTGTCTACATGATGCCAGCCATCTGGATGAAACTAAATCAGTTCTGTAGCCACTTTGGGGGCATCAGATGTGAGGCATGGGGAGGGCAAAGTGTATGAATGTTATAGCAAAGCTTTTGCTTGTTACCAGAGTTTGGTGTGGTCAAGGTTTGTCATATCCATGATTCCATGTCACTTGTATGGGCCGGATTTACTAAGCCACCGATGCATGTACCTTGATATCTAATTGTAATGTGTCTACTGTGTATCTGTTTAATGCATCTGTCTTACATTATATTATTTTTTTATCTATTCAAAATTTACCTTCCCATTAATCTTGGAGTTTAGGATCCAAGAGAGGAGATTTTCTATCTTCATGACTAAGTTCATAGCTACAGGGTGCACAACTCGAGAATTAATGCTTTTGATGATGGTAAAATGTGTATTTTCTCCATCCAGGTAGTAAGATTTCCTTTTCTGCCAAGTTAAAGATTTGTTGTTAAAATATGGTTTGAGGAAAACTGATTTCAATTTTGGTGTAGTGTGATTTGAAAAAATAAGTTCAAGATTATCTACTCTCAGATAGTAAGATGTTGGTAGTTTGTCTGTGTACAATAATTAGTTAAAACATGGAAACCAAGTGAGAGAAGCAGATGGAAAATCCCCTAGGTAAGTGTGAACATTTGTTCTAAAAAATAGAACAAGTGCTAGCAAAGTGTATAATCATTCTCTTTCAATTACACCTGATTTTGACTTTCAAAAAGTGTTGGCAAATAATTTCAGCTTTATTTATCTTGCTTTGGTTTTCTTCAAAAAATGCTTTGGAACCGCACATGTGAATGGGATATTAATGAAAAGTAGTTGAGTTTGAAGGTAATCAGTTAATGGGCTATAAAAGAATTCCTTGGATTTTTGAGAATTTGGGGGGCATGGGAATAATCAGAATCTAGCTGGTACAATAAGATCCCTTGATTTTCATTTAGTCTTGTTCTGTAAGAGTAAAGGTTAAGTGTATACAGGAAGAAATGAAAGTACAAATGGGCTTCCTTAATTGCTAGAATTCTGTAGGGTAGTATTTCACAGAATGTGTGATTCAAACCGTGCGTCACAAAGAGAACTATTTGTTTCATGCTTCTGTAAATTTGTTGGTTCACATACTACTCTAAATAAGTAGCCCGTCAGCTGGAGTTTTACTATCCTTTGCAATTGGAGCTATACGCTGAAAACGTATTAGTTATAATGGGATTTAGCTTGTAACTTTGTAGTGTGAGCTATACATATTAATTAATTTTGAGGCAGCTGCTCATTAAAAATTCTTTCTGGTAAACGTAGTAAGTGAACATATTTTGGAAGGTGCCAGCACATGATGTATTAAATGGATTATGATAAGTACATTTGGTTGATTTTATTGGCAAATATGAAAAATTCATATTCATGGGCATCCAGCATGATTGACTATAAAATGGTATTTTAATACTAGTTTTTACATTATTGATTTTATGTATAACATAAGGACCTAATAAAGGAATTGGGGTTGGTTTTTAACCTCAAGTAGAAGATATGTTCCATAGACTTACAGTTCTGGAAGGGGATTCCGCTTTTATCCGTTTCTCTTGCTTTGTAATGAGAAAGCAAACCAGAGAGGCTGTGATTTATCCGGAATCACAGCTGCATGGAAGAAGAAGTGAAACCAATGAGCTAAGTCTCTGACACTTTACATGCTCTTCCAGCACTACCTGTCGTCAAGCAGGACTTTACAGGGCCTTGTGTAGGGAAGAAAGGGATAAGGTGTTAGGTTGCCACAGAACCAATTCATTTGGAAATGCAAAAGAATGCTTTTCTTTGAAGAAAAAAAAAAGTAGGGGCTGCTAGTTGTTGTTGTTTTTTCCTTTAAATTTTAATTTATTGATTTTAGAGAAAGAAAGGAAGGGAGAGACAGACAGAGAGAGAAGAGAGAGACAGAGAGAAACATCGATTTTTTGTTCCACTTATTTATGCATTCATTGGTTGATTCTTGTATGTGCCCTGGCCCGAGATAGAACCTGCAGCTTTGGTGTATCGGGACCATGCTCTGACTAACTGAGCTCCAGGCCAGGGTAAGCTTTGTTTTAAATCTATCCTGGGAGTGAATTAGTGTTTTTTGGAAATTGTATCAATGCAGTTTATGTTTGAATTCTTGATCCACTTTGCTTTCTTACTTCGGGTCATCCTTGATGTCATGAATAAATTCTTTTGTCCTGTGACATATACCCGGAATCCTTACAGCTGTCTGCGCCTTCACCGCCTTTGTGGTTGCCGCCGGCATCTCCCTGGTGCCTAGAATGGGGGCACTAAGCAGGCAGAGGGCTCTAAGGAAAGCACCCTACCTAGAAAGGGCTGTCAAGTTCACCTGAAACGCAGCTGGCCAGAGCAGGCAGAGAGGAACCCCGTGCTCCACAGCAAGGCCTCGCAGTCCTCAGCTCCCCGCAGCCATTTAGCATGAGGGGCATCCTTGGCAATGACCGCGGGGTGGATGAGTTCTCGCAATTAACCCTGTTCCTCTACAGCAGCTTCAAACAGATGAACTACTCAGATCCTAAGCCTGGGAGAGGACATACAATCACATACATATTGGAGTAAAAGCAGAGGGAAATGAGAAAAAGATAAAATAGGTGCCGAGACTATTAAGTGTCACTTCTTAGAGGGAAGCTAAGGTGAGAAAACTTCCTGTCACTTGACTGAGCCAGCCAACCTCAAAATAGTGGAAACCACATTCTCTCTCACAGGAGGGGCCGGGACCAGTTTCCGTTGTCAAGAGTGAGGGCACTCTCCTTCCAGCGCAGGTGGTAACCAGTACCTGCATCTCCTGGAGAACTTACACACTTTTGCTTGGCCTTGGTTTGGATGGCAAAAGTGGCTGATGGTGAAGGCGAGAGGTACTGCTTCAGGCTATAGCCTGAGCTAGTGAGGCGCCCCTCCCTCTGTTATGGAATTACAGCTGCATTATTTTTTAACATTCCTATTAACTAGACCTGAGCTGATAAAGTGGCCTCTGGAGAAGCCTTACTTTAAGGTGGCAGCAGGCAGCCTTTGGAGGGTTATTTTGAAAGCACCAGTCTTGTGTTGGTAACATTTTTCTTCCTTTGAAGTTACATCTTCAGCTGCATTTACCATCTTGCAATGCATTTGTTGACAAGTCTGTCTCACGTACTAGATGGTAAGCTTCAGAAAGGCTGTTCTGTGTTGTGTGCTCCTGGGAATCTCTGGTGACGGGCCCAGAGCAGAACACAGTAAGTATGTGTGGAGTTCGTGCACACTGAATGAATAGGTAAATACATTGTATGTAAATAGGTGCGTTCAAAAATTTTAGTCTCCCTTAATATCATATTATCTTTCTTTTATCCATCTAATATTTTTATTAAAATACCTGCCTAAGGCCTGGCTGGCGTGGCTCAGTTGGTTGGAGCATCAAACTGTGGCTAAAAGTTGTGAGTTCATCCTGCAGTTCGGGCGCATATGGGAGGCAACCAATCGATGCTTCTCTCTCTCTTTAGAAACAATGAAAATGAAATGTCCTCCAGATAGATAGATAGATAGATAGATAGATAAAAATACATGCCTAGGCTCTTGATTCTGAGTTAGCAAAATCTGAATTGAAGTGGTCTTATCTCTACCGTGAAAGGGTTACTTTGTTACTCTTTTAAATGCATGATTTGTCTCTGTTTAGGAATATCATAATTTTCCATAACTAATCAAGGTACACCTTTTTTATTTTTCTAAGCAATACCTTTTGTTTCCTAAAGTAAATTCCCTAAATTCATGCGACAGGAGTGTCTCTTACTGGTGAGTTTCTGCTGTTACCTGCGCTTTGTGTGGCAGCCCTGCCTCTGTCACCAACAGTACCGCTTTGTAATGAAAGCCTACAGCGGTGAAAGACTTGTCACCAAAACACTCAAGTCGGAATGGCCGTTTTCATTGGATTTATGTGAGGGTTTATGCATAAGACGCTGATTTTCTAATTAGCAGAGTTGACAGCAGGTCTTCTGACAATATTAGCCTGACCTGGGACTCGGATGCCTTTTGATTAATTATAAATATCTTATATTCCTCGTGTCTAATATATTGACTTTAGTGATACATTTAAATGCAATTTAATTTTTATATTCTCTTCTATGAAATATAGTAAATCTGAGTTTGATATTCCCAATTGTATTGTTGTAGTCATCTAAGAGGCCACTGGCTTAGGTAGGTAAAATTCCTTAAGTGCCCACTTGTACTTGGTCACTTGACCAAATTGTTAACCTACATTTTCTCTGATGTAAAATCAGCTGGTAGAGCAAGTGCTGTTGATTCTCATAATTCACGGTAGTTACGTTCTATAACGTTGCTGCAGATACGGAATTAGGGAACGCTGAACCATCCCTCCTGGGAGAAATACACAGATTCCTGTGAACCTCTGATCATAAAGTCTTCCTCAAGAGATCAGTACATAACCTTCCTGTGTGTTCTATGTGTGTTTCTCTTTAAAGACACCTAATTTAATATATACTGTTGATTTATTAACCTTGAACTCATGGCAAACAGCACTGCAACTCATACCTGAATGAAGCTTATCTAACACAGGCGTTTTATCTGTATGAGACATCACAGCCTTTTTGTGCTTAGGACAGACTTCACCAGAGATGAGCAGTGTGTTAGAGTATACACAACAGTCGGGATTGGAAGTACTGATCCTAAAGCTAGTTTATGCCTCTTGGTGGATCAGCGCTGTAGAGATCTAGACTGGCCATTTTTCAAAACAGACCCATCAGAGACCAGAAAACTAATAGTCCTGTAGTTTGAACAGAGTCGTGAATTAATACATTTTACTTAATGACAGAGTTTTAATGAGAAGTAAAATGAAAAGTACCTAAAAGTGGGTTCAAATTATTCTTATTGCTGATTTGCTCCATGCTGTGTGAATGCCTTGAAATTCCCCCATGCACTCCATATGAGATAGGGGTCCTATCTCATTGCCATCATACCTTGAATATTAAACATCTGCTGACCACCAGCCTTGAAATTCCCTTCATAAAACTCGCGCCTTTTATGATACCCTAGGTGTCTCCCAATCTGGACCTTTACCCACACACTATCAGAGCATGCTTCTCTGAACTAGGTGTCTGAATGTCCTTCTTTGAACTCCAGTACCTGCCATCCCTCGGGGCAGGGTCCACTCGCAGGCCCTAGCCCCACTGTCTGGCACTTCGTATTGCAGATACTATTGGGGGATCATTGCTGGAATCATTCTTAGTTTGATCATATTTCAAAAGCAGAGTAAAATTCCACTAAAAGCCAAAAACTAACTAGGTTCCACATAAATCTCTTCTGTAGTAAGTGGTTAGAAGGGGTATAATGCTGTGGTTTGGAAACTTTGATCCGTAAAAAGGAGAGATTTGTTAGGATTCAATAAAAGAATACATCCAGGAGCATATAGGACAGTAACTGCCACATACTAATGGCTCAATAAGTACTGGCTAATTGTAGTATGGATTTTTTACTCTTTCCGAAGTCTAGAAAATTATCAGCTTAGCCTTTGCAATATCTGATCAGATTGCACTTCATGTGTAAGATTATTGGCCTTTAAATGTAGTTACATTTTATTATCACTTTATATTATGTTTATAAAGTGATGAAGAGGAAACATCCATATTCAATAGATGTTTACAAATTTGGACTTGTGGAAATATTCACTCTATTTTGATTTTTTATTTCAATATAATTTAATGTGCTTTGTTAGCAAAATAATATTAATATGAGAATGCTGGTCAGAATATGGAAATAGCATCACTTATAGAGCCGAACACTCTACTTATACTTGCAAGAAATGAACGTTGGTAAGATCACGAACCAAAGTAATATTCTACAAGTTCTAGCTTTTGGGGGTCAGGGGTCATTGTATATGTGTGTGCTTTGCAAAACCCTGTGTCTCCTATATTGGCTTATATGTAATAGATCAATGAATATAATGTTGAATGAAGAATTACAAGGAGTTGTATTGTCAGCCTTTCCTCTGTTTCTCTATAAACTTTCTTCTTTAATGTTTTTCTCCCCTCAGCCACACACGGCCACTGGCTGATTTTACAGCACTGCGGGTTTTCCCAGGGAGCAGCAGTTATCCATTCTTGGACACGCATAACAGAAAAGCTGGCCGGTTGAATAGATTCAGTGTGGCTCCTTCTGCGAGTGCTTATCTTGTTCACTGGTTGCTTTGTAATTGTTATTACTTTGAAAAAGCATTTCTTTTTCATCTCTACAATCAGATTATATAGAAGGAGACTTTTTCCTATTGAGGTATATTCTTATCAGGATGTTTTTCTTCCATTTTATAAATACTGGTATTATTAAACATAGGATGAAGCTCTCTTGCAGTCAGTGCCAAAGGAAACAATACAATAGGCATGTGCAGTCGGGGGTTAGCTAGATAGAGCAGCTATCTTGTTTTTCTTGCTTGCCCTTAATCAATGTGCATATTCTTTTAAAACTTTCTTATCCATCTTTTGTGAGCACTGTTTGTGAATTTCCTTCCTTTCTTCCTTTTCTTTTTTGTGACAGTGTTTCTGTTTCTTTAATTTATCAAGGTGTCACATACAACAGTCTTATTGTATTGCACTAGAGACATTCTCCATGTGCAGGGGAGTCTGTTGCTGGCTTTGCTTTTCTTTTCGACTAACCAGGACACTGCTGGTTATTTTGACCTTGATCTTACAATGTGTTTCAGCTCTGGACTTTGTCTATCAGTAATTTTTTTTTAATGGATTGAGCCCTTCTCCAAAGCAGATATATTGTCCTGCTTTAATGGAACCCCCTTTCTATGACAATCTATTTTTATTGTGACTTTCAACAATCATACCTTTCTTATTTGGGTGCTTACAAATCCATTTTTCTTTGTTTTGTTTTCTCTTTTGTCTTTTAGATACAAGAACTTAGCCAAGGAGCAAATCAAAAACACAAAGCTTTTGTGATCAGGAATGTTTTCAGCTACAAATCTCAATTTTATCATTATCTACTAAGAAAGCACACTCTTTCTTTACCTATTTAATTCGAGGGGAGATGATTTTGCTAGAAGCCACACAAAGCTTTATGGAATGCCTTTCTTCTGGGCTTGGGAAAATAGCTAGAATAAAAGGAAAGGCAACAAACCCTTTAGCAATTTACACATTCTATTTGTTTTTGTGTGAAATTTGTTTATCTCCAGTATATTTCTTTTAGAGAAGCAAATTTAGAAATCTTTAAAATAATAAGTGCTACAAATAAGTTTTGGTTTTATTTGCCATTAACAGCAGTACAAAGCAGCTATAACCACCTTTTGTATTTTTATTTTCTGAAGATTGAGCCTGTATGTTACTTGTTTCAGTTTTTTATTGGATGTGGTAGCCATTCGAATCATTATTATTTAGAAGAAAATAGATAGTGAGTCGTTTCTACAGTAACTGCCAAGTAAAGCTTTTTGATATAATGAATAACTTCACTTATGTTTTACGCCTTAGTTTAGCGAAGCCCTAATGCTGACTCATTCCCACCTACCTGCCTTACCTTGTGAGCTTAGTACAATGGGGCGCTCATCTGGTATTTTTCTCGGTGATCTCTTTGGCTCTTGTGAATAGGTCAGATTAACACCAGAAAGACGTTCAGTGGCGTGGAGTGACTAAATTTGTTGACTGGGAATTGGACATGTTTTTCAGCCTGTCCAAAGGTACTCACGTCTCCAAGCATCTTCTTTCAAATGCAGTCAGCCCTGGAAATAGCACTGGCCTGGCCCCCGCGGGCAGTGGCTCTGTTCCGTTGGGTTTGCTCTTCAACGGACTTGTCACTGAGCTGCTCAGCCCCTTTGATCCTCTGTTTCCTCATCTCTAAAATGAGGGTGATGTTGTCAAAGATCACTTTCGGGGCCCTACGTCAGTAACTTTCTAAGTTACTAAAGATTTCTAAGATGAATTAGAAGGAGCCCGTACAATCTTTTTCTTGGGCATAAGAAGTCTCAATATCTGTTTGTTGAACATCTGCAGTGGTCATTGGCAGTGTCCCCTCAAAGAAAGTTGCGTGGAACATTAATTAGCAAGAGCTTTCCCATCAAATTTTGCACCTTAGCAAATTAAAGCTGATCAAACTCATGAAATTTAAGAAACTTACCAAAGTGATCTAATTATTCACCCTTTGGCAAAGAGATAGCAGCTATTATTATCTCACTAAAATTGTGTCCCACAGGTGGGAAAGCTGGTGTTCAACTCTGTTTCCAAAAAGTTAGCTGAGAGGAATGGAGGAGGAGTATCGTCATGGCTAATGCAACTAACTCCCTACATTTTGTAGGAGGAAACCTGTCTGTAGCCTTTGGGTCAGCAATATTAAATCCCTGAATTGTCAACAAGTAGACAAAATTACTGTGTTGATAAAGGTGCACTGAAGAGAAAAGAAGAAGTTTGCAAAAAGCCCAAAGGGCAACCATTGTAACATTAGAACTGAGTTGAAAGGATCTGAGAACCAGAAAAGCATTTGATTTGATTAGTATTGGGAATATTTTCTTTAGCAGTCTTTTCTCTACTTGTATGTTTTTCAGATGAGTATCTGGCTTACTGATTCTTATGCATTTATAGATAAAAATAATTCTAAGAACTGAACATTAATGCAGAGCTTCTCATGTGCCAGCCACCATTCTACATGCTTTATAAAAATAACTCATTTAATTCCTGCAACTACCTTGGAAACAGATAGGATATTGAGTCATAGAGAGTGTATGAGTCGAGAGGGGCAGTTATGTCTTAGTAACAAGCAGCCCCTGAATCCTAGTGAGTTATATCAATAATGGTATATTTCTTATACCACTAGATGTCTGAGTTGTCTGCTGCTCTGCTCCAAATCATCCTCACTCCAGGACCCAGGCCAGACTTTTTCTCTAACATTGATAGTCATGGTGAGAGAAGAGAGTATGGAAAACCTTGCCCTGACTCTTCAAGTTTCTGCCCAGAAGTTACGCATGTTTTTCCACTCACATTTCATTGGCCAAAGCAAGTCCTGTGACAAGCCTGGTATTAATGGAGTGGGGAAGTAAAATATACCCACAAAAGGGGCAGTGCATATTCATAAATAATGATACAGAGGATAAATAACTTTCTCTAGGTCAATGAGCTGATTACTGGAAGAGCTGGGATTTGAACCCATGAAGTCTGGCTTCAGAGTCTATTTTACTAACTATTACTCTATTCTGCCTCTTCAACTATGTGACCCCCGAGGAGAATTTAAATGGGTTTTGAGAACTTCTTAAGAAATTCTCATAGAATTTTTAGTGTCCATATTTATGAACACCTGCATGCGATGTAAAAATTACAGCTCCAGCTAGAGTCACATGGGTAACATAGCATTAAGATTAAGAATGGGGACTTTGGAACCGAGCACGTTTGTGCCCAAATCCTGACATCTTTGCTTACTGATTCTGAGACCTTGGGGAAGAAATGTAATCTCTCTGTGCCTTATGTTCATTATCTCTAAAAGGAGAATAATAATAGTGCCTACCTCATGGTTAGAGTGAGGATTCAATGAGCTAACAACTAACTGTAAAGCACTTGCGGTATAATCACTTTATGAGTATTTAGTTTTGTTATTATTATTCTTCTTCTATCTTAAATGTAACTAAAATTTGTTCAAAGACTCCTGCTCACCACTTCCACCATCACCTGCTCTTGGGCATGGTGGGCGTATAATATCTTTCAGAAAGTGGCTTTTTTATTGTCTCAGAACCACTCACTGCTTATCTTTCCCTTTTTGTATCTTTTGTTTCGAGACACAAAAGATGCCTTCAATTTTTTTTGCTTATATTTCTCCCTCATTGTGTCAGTAAAACAGATAACTCTAAATGCTTAGGTTTATTTACATATAAACAGAAAGTTTACAATAACCTATTTTGACAGAATTAGTTTTCCTGCCCAGTCATTGTACTGTTATTAGTCTTCAAAAACATCTGCTGTTGTTTGCATACTAGTGGCTTTCCTGTTTTCTAAAACACTTTTACCTCTGTTGAGAGTATTCTAGATGGTCATACACCTGAAAATATTTTTCCTTCCCATTAGAGTCTTACCTGGTGTAATGTAAATTACTTCACAGATTGGTTTGCATTCATTTCTCATCTCTTAGACAATAGGCTCTGTTTTCTTATCAGTGTCTTTCTTCCCTTTTCCCTCTAAAGTTCTCCATTATTGACTTTTTTGTTGGTGGTGCTTTTTAGCTACTGGTCAGCTCAGCTACTAATTGAAAAAAAAATATATATATATATATAGCCACAATTAGATTGTATTCTTTACAAAGAATATAGGGAAGTATGAGTTTCTCTTTTATTCTCTAGATTTTATAAACTGGAATTTCTTTAAAAAATGCCCATGTCTTTTAAAATCTTATTGTTGATATTTTTGAATAGTCTTGCTGGTAATGGTTTGACTGATAGGAAATAGAGGAGGAAGATACTTCCTGATTTGTTTGTGCCTCCTGAGAATGTACTCTCTGGTTCTAATATTATACATATTGTGTGAACATGTATACAAAGTCTCATAGTTGATAATATTTCTAGGAGTATGTTCAATATAAATTAAGTCATGCTGACAGTAGAAACTCTAAGACAATATACCGAAAGCAATATATTGACTACAGGCTAGTTATGTATTCTAGAAGGAAGAAATGAGGAATGTGCTCAATATAAATTTTTAAGTGATAGTGGAGGGGTCAAGAAAACATGAAGAAATCAAGAAACAGGCTCAATTCTAGCCAAGTATTTTAACAGGAAATAACTCAAATTGAGTTAGTTCAATAGAAATGAATGCAAAAATTATTGAGTTTAAACAAGTAAGATCTGGTTATATATCAGATCCAAGTAAAGATTAATCGGTAAATATATAGAAAGCATTATATATATATGTATATATGAAATGCAAACGATCAACCCACATACTAGATGCTAACAGTTGTTTTGTTTACTTCTCTGAGAACAGTCCCTAGCCCACAACAGGGAGGAGAACATCTATGACTGTACTATGTGACCCTGACCCCCAGGCCAAAGCTGATCAGTCCAGAGTGTGTGCCTCACCCTATGCTCTGCCAATCAGAATCTTATTCCATGGAATTTAAAATGCGAAACTGATGGGAAATGAAAAGCAGGAGTCCCCAGCCCAGAGCCAGGGCGTCGTGGGAGCATCCAGTGAAAGTGGAGGTGAATTCTTGCTGCTGAGGTCCCAGGGGTGCCCTGGTTCCTATCCTTCCTAGGGTTTGGTGGTTCAGGGGTTCCTGAAATATCATAAACTGTTTAATAAAATTCCTCATCTTGCCCTGGCTGGTGTGGCTCGATGGATTGAACGCTGGCCTGTGAACCAAAGGGTTGCCAGTTAGATTCCCAGTCAGGGCACACGCCTGGGTTGTGGGCCAGGGCTCCAGTAGGGGGCGCTTGAGAGCCAACCACACATAGATGTTTCTCTCCCTCCCTTCCCCTCTCATAAAATAAATAAATAAAATTGTTTAAAAAATTCCTCATCCTTCTTATTTTAGCCGGAGTTTGTTTCGGCTACTTGCAACCAGGAGAAACCAAACTCTTGTACTTCATATAGACAGTTTAGAAAAGACTCTAAAAGGCCACAAAGTGCAATCATGAAAACAATTCTGGGAGGAAAGTAGGTGAGCTCAGTTCTGATAGGTAATGGACTCCTCAAAGTGAATTGACAAATGATCAAAGCATCAAAAATTACTCTTTCAAATGCCGTAGGGAAAGTCGAATAGTTTATAAAAATCAGAAAATTTATTGTGCTTCTAAAGCTTGATAATCATTCAGTTGGGTAGAGACCTGAGTTGATGAGGGCCTGGTTATGGTTTCTGTCTCCAGAGAGACCGCTACCAGGACCACAGTCACTGGGCTCCTTATCTTGTGCAAGTGACCAGTGCACACCGCTGTAATGAGGGGTGGCAGCCACAGGCAAGTGTATCTGCAAACTGTCCCCACTCTGGAAGACCAACTAAGTCAATGCTCTTGTAAGAGAGCATCAAGCCAGACCTTATCGTACACTTACTGTCAGAGTAGACTTTGGAAAAAAAAAATAAGAAGATGAATATGGAAGTACTAAAAATGTCTTTCTTGCTAAGATAACGGTATCTGTGGAGTAGTAGATATGAAGTATGCCATTGAATCATATAGTCTTCTTGAACTCTCTTGAGAAATGAAATGTAAAAGATGTGAGTTCCTTAGATTAAAAAATAGCTTTGCAATAAATAGTTTATAGTTCTGCAGTCATAAATTCCTACGTTTGGCTTCTGACTTTTTATGGGTCTTACCTTGTGTGAAATGTGACTGCAATTTCCTCTATAAAGACTTCCTTGAGAAGTAAACACTCCTTCTGCTGAAAATATATTACACTCTGCTTAGGGCGCCCATTATATTTTACCTAGGTATATGTATATTTTTATATAGAGATGGATTACATTCAAACATACATAGTTGATAGACTTTATATTAAAATATAAGCATATCTGAATGTGTTAGCTTCCTAGGGCTGCTGTAACAAAGTACCATGAAATGGGTGTCTTAAACAACAGAAATGTATCGCCTCACAGTTCTGGAGGCTAGAAGTCTAAGATCAAGGTGTTGACAGGGTGCTTTCTTTGGAGGACCGTGAGTGTGTGTCTGTCCCATGCCTCTCACCTAGCTTCCCCTTGTTTGCTGCCAATCTTCAGTGTCCTTGGCTTATGGAAGCATCACCTTGCTCCCTGCCTTCATTGTCACGTGGTGCTCTCACTTTGTGTATCTATCCTCAGATGTTTTAAGGAGTCTAGTCCCGATGGATTAGAGCCCATTCTAATGACCTCGTTTTAACTTCATAACCTCTGGAAAGACCCTATATCCAAATAAGGTCACATTCGGAGGTTCTGGGGGTTAGGACTTCAGCGTGAGTATGCGGGGTGCACAGTTCAACCAATTATACTGTTCATAGACACATGTATCTGTTTGCTGATGAAGAATGCTCTGTGACTACATGGATTAAGCCTTAACCACCGTGTGTCTTCCTCAGAACCTAGCAAAGTGCCTCCAACACTGTAGGCCGTGCATTGGTGGGATGAGCTGACGGCATTGCCAGTCTACCCTAAAAGCCACCATTTTGCTGAGCAGGATTTGCCCCATGCATGTGGCTTATTCTACAGATGGAGGAAGGAACCTTCGTAGTATAAACTACACTGTATTACAGTCCACTTTTAACTTCTTCTTTTAGGAACTCCTAAGCCTTATGTTTCTGGGCCTAGACAGATGGCTTAAATCAACTCAGAGACTGTCTTGGGACCTTCATGAAAATAGAAACAGAATGAGATTTCAAGGCCATTGATAACTGAAAGCCATGAAACTAAATTAATTGTCACACAAGGGCTATTGTCGCACAGACACACAGGTATGTGATGCTCCTTAGAAGATGGTTCCCATGTGTCTTCCTAAGAATTCCCTTTCCGTATGACACTACGTGTAGCCCACTGCTTTTGAATGCTATCAAAACCGATGGGATTAAATAAAATATTATTAATAAAATTCTGTTGTTTTCCAAATTTTTCTGAATCGCCAGAAATAAGATAGACCTAGATGTGTCTTTTTAGTGGGATTTTAATACTAAGGGAATAAATATGGGAGCGGTGCACAAAAAAAGTTTCTTTGAAAACATGAAAACATAAGGAAACCTCACTCAGAAATCTCAGTTTTTCAGAAGTGAAAATTAAATTTAAGAAATTAAGTGGTTCTTCAATGATTCATAAAAAGTATATCTGAAGGAAACTTTTTTTTTTTTAAATTTTTGAAGTCTTTCAACTGACCTTACACTCAAGGAAGAAGTTTTGCAAGGGTTCGGAATAGACATTTCTATATTAAAGTTTAGGGAGTTTTTTGCTTTAATATGTACTTTAGAAACACATTAGGTATGAGAGTTTCTGGGTTTCGCTGCCTCAGAAAAAGAGAAGAGGAGAAGGAAATGGGGTGGCTTTAATTCTATACAGTGTTTGCTAAATTAGTAGAGCCTGCATTTATTGAAGATGTTGTGATGAAAGCATGCATTATTTTAGTGAAAGGTTAACAGTTGCAAGCAGAAATAAAAAGGAGAAAACCCAGAAATACAAGTTCATTTCTTCACTGGTACATTTATTCACTAGTGTGTACCTCTGAAATGTTCAGAATGCTACATGTGCGGCAGTAGTACCAGGGACGGCACGTAGCTCGTGTGATTTTATTGGTGCACTTTGTTAAACTCTGGGGCATGGGATTAAATGCCGAGGCTAAATTCGTGAAGGTAGTTTGTGACGTGGCCTCAAGTTGCTGAGGCCATCTTTTCCCTGAAGCACAAATTCATTGAGGATGTGTTTCATTCATTGAGGATGTGTTTGTGCCTTGGACACACACCGACCATAAAGTTCTAGCCCTCTGGGTCTTAGAGCTCAGTAGTGGAGAGAAATAGGTAAGCAGGCAATTGCGATACAGTGGATGGCACAAGTGACTGTGTGGATGAATCAATGAATCACTAAATGACAATATGGTTGCAAGCTGAGACTCCACTGTTGAGAGTGGAAGACCATTCAGTATAGAACAATTTTGAGAGTACTTACATGGGCATAAAATTTAGAGAACTTTTAGAAAATACTGTAGAAATGTAGAAAATTAGAACAAAATTAGAAAGCTTCAGACAGCTCAACAAGAACAAGCATGTGGATAAAAAAAAAGACTTTCAGAGGAGCAGACAACTAAAATTAGAGTATGTGTTTGTTTTTACTAATGATCTCTGTGTTCTAACAAAGCAAATTCTTTTTAAAATTTCCAATTGTGTGTGTGTGTGTGTGTGTGTGTGTGTGTGAGAGGAGGGAGTTTGTTAGTCGGCACAGCACAACGTTATGCAACTCCCACTCCCTCCCAGAGTCAGTGGGGTGCGCACGTTGGCCCTTTTGAGTCCTGTCGCCTCTTAGTTATTGTTGCACAAAATCATGTAAAGGTTACCAATTTAGAACGCACTCTCAACCTACTGACTTATGCGTATTGTGGCTCTGAAAAGATTGCCTAAAGTATATAATAAAATGGCAATTTTTGGTGTTTCAAAGTTTTGGGACCAACACTGACATTATGTATTGGAAAAATTGTGTGAAGAAGTTTCTTTCATCTGGGTTATAGCTCAAAAGTTTCACCAAAATACCCTCTCACCCTGAATATCTGAGTGGATGAGTAATTAAATAATCTGCTTTGGGAAGGCTAATTAATTTAGCCATTACTCAGGGACGGCTGCCACCGGTCTCCCCATCTGCCCACTTGACAGGCACACCTGGCACTCGGCATTGTCCTGCCTCTGTGGTGGGCCACTCCCCAGGATGCCTCTGTGTGTGCAGAGAATGGTCCTCGGCCTCCAGGGGAGCAGACCTGCTCTCCTCACACACACACCAAGTCACCACCATGCCCATTCTTGGGGCCCACTCAGAAGTGCGAAAGGCTGATGATTTATTGAAACTTTTCCCCAAGATATTAGAGTGTGACTTTCTGCCTCAAGCCATAAACGAGAGTAATCATCTATCTAATTTCGTCTGCGGCATTTGGTGAGATCTTTGTAGGGAAGAAACAAGGAGGATGTCAACTGAAACAAAGCCTGTGCCCAAACACAGGTTTACACTGGGAGTGTCGTTAGCATTTTTCTTCTACACTGCCCGAAATGTGGGTTCATAATACTTGGGATTCAGTGTGAGAAGTTCTATCCGTGGTTTTTCTACTGGTGGGCATTGCAGTGGTCATGAATGTGTTTCACCCTTGGAGACTCCAGTCATTTCTCGCATTATTTGTCATTTCTTCTCTAACAGTAGAGGCACTGGTAACAGGTGATGGCAAATACAGAGACACAAGTTCTAACAAGTGAGATTTTAACTAAATATATATTTATTGTTATTTTTCAAGTTTGAAAAAAAAACCTATAGTTGTATCTCAACTTAAGAGCTATGGCACGGTGCGCAGGTTTTCCAGCCTGCCTGAGCCTTCGTTTCCCCGCGGAGGGTAGGGATCACTGTACATCAACAGCGCTTACGCTGTGGGCCAGGGGTCTGTGAGGCTATTTGAGAGATGTAGGTCAAAGCCACTTTTATCAAAATACTAAGATATTATTTGCTTTTTTCGCTCTCATTCTCTTCTGGGCATACAGAGGTTTGCCAGAAGCTACTCAACAGGTGACATTGGGATGTACTAAATATAGAAGCAGATGTGGAGAATCCAGATGTTGTTTTTCTTAGCCAGATGTTAAAGACATTTGCAAAAGTATAAAACTGTGCCACTCTTTCTACTAGCTTTTGTTTTGGAATCTATGTTGCACATATTTCATAATTATATATTAATTATGTTAACCAGCAATGGAATTATTTTTCTAACTTCAAATATATTAAGGTATATTTTAAAGCCTCGGTTTTAGAATGTTGAATATAGAAAACACTGATGGATAGAACCCATATAAACAAAAGCATGTTGGAGTCTTCAGTGGTTTTTTTCAGAGTGTAAAGAGGTTCTGAATCCACAGTGTTTGAGAATCATTATTGTCTGTATATCACAGAGTTGATTATAATATATACCTTCCTCATGGGATTGTTTGGGGTTTAAATATTTCATGTAAAGTATTTAGAATCATGCTTGGCATAGTAACTGTTCAATAGGTATTAACCATTACTATATTTTTAAGTTGTGATATGATGTATTAGAATGGAAGGGCTGAAGAAGTCAGTAGAATATCTCTACTGACTTCTCAAAAAGTTGCCTGGATAAAATTATGACCCAGAAGTTGCAGAAGCAGCAGCTGGACTGAAATCCAATACCATTACATTCAGAAGACTTAAAGAATTTAGGGACTCACACAATCAAAACATGTAGTAGAGACTCTTTACAATTAAAATATTTGTGGGGTCAAATCTGTTTTGCTATATGACCTTTTGCTAAAAAGCATGAAGCTTAAAAAACAACTTTCCTAGGAATAGCGGAACGTGCCTTTCCATTTAAAGGAACTTAATTTTTTGAATAAAAGTACTGTATAATATTTACTTTAAGGCCCAGTGTTGATGCAGCGCTGCACAGCCAGAGCCTGTGTTGTGCTGGTTGCAGCTTATGGCGCCGGCATGCGTGGCTGTGCTCTCCAGCTCCTGCGCCGGGAGCTCTTGGGGCGTGGAAACAGTTCATTTATTTCCCAGCGCCTAGAGCTGGGCGAGGCCTAGAGTAAACTCACATTAAGCATTTCCTGAATTAATTAAAGTTTCCATCATCATTGGATTATATAGACACAGTTAGCAGGATATTATGGATAAATTCAAATATGTATTTATATATATATATGTATATATATATATAAAATGAAATAACAGAGTTTTAAATATTTTAGAATGTAGGAGCTTAACCTAACAACCAAAACTACCATAAAGTCACAGTTTGGGGGGTTACTGTAGGATTCTGTAATACCACAATATATTTATTACAGTAAAGGAAATTAACTTTGAGTTCATACGAGGTCAAGAACAGTTTTTTAAATACGTTTATGAGCACGTTATACTTAATTTTTCTAGAAAAGTGAAGTAGAAGTTGCACAAATTAGTTGGCAGTTTCAGCAAGACCTGCAGAGTGTTTGTTACATTGTCAGCTGCCTGATGTGCCTTTAGAGCCACTCCATTCAAATTACGCTATTTGTGTGGAGTAGTCTGGGGCAATGGGACTTAGAAAGCATAGAAATAATTCTTCACACTTACCCTGAGTGCTCGTGCTGCTCTTCCTTCAGGGCGTCCTCTGGGGGCGGACCATCTGCCTGGTGGAGAGCAGGGCCGCACAGTGGTTTTATTCTCACCCATTCAGGATGGGTGCTTGCTTTCTTTAGTGGTAATAGAACATAGATTTGCCTCCAGACAGGCCTGCCTTCCACACTCATGCAACAGATGGCTCTGCAGTGCCCTTAAGCCTGAGGTCTCCACACATCACAAACTGAATATATTTCCTCTTTGCAAGCTGCTTTCTCTTGGGGAACGTTTTTCTAAACATGCAAACATTTCAGGTCTTTTCTGGATTTCACAAATGCCAACATCCTGTTGGCTTCATTGAGGACAGTCTTTCGCATGGGCTTAACTTGCAGATCTATCAGTGGTATTCTACAGATCCATGGTTCACATTAATAATTTTGTTTTTTGTTATCATCTTTAGTTGAGATTGTTTGGGTCTGTATTAAAGGACTTTAGAAACCTGGGACTAATTCACCATTTGGGTATAAAATTAAATAAGTAGCTCTGTTTTATTTTTCTTGGAGAGAAAACTTCTCTTTGATTTCAACTTAAAGAGAAGTAAGTTATTATGGTCTTTTTTTTGTTTCACTGTATGTATATCCTTTATATCCACCTTTTATTCCTGTTCTGTAAATAAGGATCCACAGCTCTTGATAAAATATCTTTGGGCATTTGTTTTGCAGTCACGAAGTCAGTATCCCCTTCATAATGATCCACTGGCTTTGCTACAAACACAAAACAAAACAGTGATGCATTGCAAAAGCAGTTGTCAGTTTCTAGCAGTTGAGCTAAGGCCTTCCAATAGGAGCAAGAATGTATGTGTATGTGGGTGCATTTAATTTTCCTTGGGTTGCATGCAACTCAAGGATTCTTTATTTTTTACACAAAGCTGTTTGTAAGAACCCTAAATTTGCATAAAAAAGATGCTCGTACCAGTTGGTTTCACACATATATTGGAACCATGGGGGTTTGAAGATATAGTTTGCTAAGGGTCTACTAAACCATAGGCAAATGAGATTACTGTAAAAAAAAAAAGACCCATTTATTTTTAATACTCAAAGTTGATAATTTGAGCCTTGAAATGTTAACCTGTAGAAATCCTGAGAATTTTATCAACTCCATTGCTTCCTTAATTTTAATAAAAAATAAACCTCTTCCTCCATGGGAAAAAAAAAACACAGTTCCATTGACAAAAACTCCTACTGACATAAAATGCACACACATGGAATTTCAAAGACTTGAAAAATTTGAGAGATAGAAAGCATCGAATCTCAAGGTCTTTTGTTTGTTTGTGTTTTAGCCTTAAAGCCCTCTTATCGAAGGAAATATTTTAGAAGCCTAGTACATAAAATAGCTCAAGACTGGGGTGCCCATGCTGTAGTGGGACTTAGCTGACACTGCTCTTACCCCTCACCCCACAGAAGACCGAGCGCTGTTGGAACCCTTAGGAGGTCTTTGCTCCACGATATTATGTGCATTGCATTTCCTGAATAAATGGTTTAAGACAATGACGGAGCATGGTCCCAAAGAGACACTTGTGTTTACTATTCTTACGAATTTTGCTGCTTCACCACCTAACTAGTTTGAATCAAATAACTAGACTTAAGCAATTTCCCATCTTGTAAATGAGGAGGATGAGGTTGCAGAGCTAGGATTGGGGAATGTCTTTTCTGTGACCCAGACTACTGTAGGTCAGGTCAAAGCTACAACTGATGTTTCTGGTTTCTTCATATTTTACTCTCTATTCCTGCAAATCAAATGGCTAACATGCTGCCACTTTAGAGAGGATCCTTTTTTATTGGTTCATTCATTCACACTCTCTTTCTTTATTGAATGCCAAAAAAAATATGATGTGCAGGCACATCACAAAATTTCATGATTTATTAATATTTTTCCTGTTAAAAACTATGTAATGGCTAAAACCATTGAAGTTTTCTTGAACTGAATAAGATTTGACAAGCACTTGGGCCATGTGATAATCCCTAGTAGTGTTATAAAGGTGATCTCTTTTAAGGATAATATAGTGATGTTTCTAACCTTTAAACTATTTTAGGACCCATCATTTAGAAGTGTGATAGTGCTAACGTTAGACTCTTGCTGTTTCTAGAAAGGTCTTCTTTATGCTTAACTGCTCTTGTAAAAAAATTAACGTGCTATTAGCTTATATATTAAATCTTTCTCTGGAGATTCAGTAATCAGAAATGATGATTCCGGCAAAATTTCCAGAACATTCTTTCATTTCTAGTTCTGTATCTTCTGGGCAGAGTTCTCAAAGTGTGGTCCTGCAATCCTGGGTGCTCCTGAGGCACTTCGAGGAAATCTACAACATCAAAAGTATTTTTGTAATAACATTAAGGTATTATTTCCCTTTTTTACTCACCTTACATGAGAGTACAGTGGAGTTTCCTACAAACCACATGATCTGCCATCTCAACAGGTTGAACGCAGAAAGCAGATATGTCTTCTTTTAAGCCAGATGTTAAAATTTTTTATTTGCAAAATTTTAAAGCAGTGTCTCTCTTTTCATGGCTTTATTTTTGTTTTGGAATACAGGCTTACTTTTTTCATAAAAATGTTTTATTTGTGTTAACATGGGTTTATTATTATTTTTAATGAGTTAATAAATAAATATTTTTAAAGCTATCTGTTTTCATTTACGTGTGGTAAATGTCAATAGATATAATCCACATAAACTTAAGCTCTTTTGGGACAGCAGTAATTTTTCAGAGTGCAGAGGGGTCCCCTGACTCAAATAATTGACAACTGCTATTCTCCTATCCCCTCAGTCAACATCCTTATACAGAAATTCTCCTTGTTGAAGCTTAGTCACTGTTTACATGGTAGCCAGTGTAAGCTGTGCTTTTCATACTTTTAGATGTATGTAAACAAGCTTTTGTGGTCGCCAAACCAGAAGGCACCCTATGGGAATCATTTTGTGTGTAAGCGTAAGTGCTGTATAACATGTCAGTGCAAAATGATAGTATTATTAAACTTTTATTATACTGGGCAATTGGTAGTAGACTGTGTGACTGATTCCTCATTCAGCAAATCACAAATATTTATTTTGTTCCTACCAAATGTCCCTTAGTAGGTGTTACAGAGAGGAACTAAATATGATCTCAACATTTAAGCGAGCAGTTGTTATGGTGAGGTGTTAACTATGTCACAACCGACCAGGCGCGGAAGTATGTTATTCAGCATTGTTTTGGCTGCCACTGTTAAGGCTGAGGAGGAATTTGTGGGTGTCTTTAGAAGAAAATATATACTGATTAATTGATTGAGGAAACGTACGAGACTGCATAATACAGTTTAGACTAGAAGTTAAATGTGCCTGTATTCCCTATATGAAGGAAACCGTGGGGAAGATGAGTTTGGGTATTGTTGTATTAACTTAATTATGATCATTGGCATCATAGTAGCGTCTGGGGTTCTGGTAATGTTTTAGTTATTTACTTAGGTGGTAGCAACAAGGACATATTCACTTGAGGATCACTCATCAAGCTGTGAGCTTATGATTTCATTTCTATGTATATTTTGTACTTTAATGGAAAAATACAAAAATTAAAAATCTTAAATTTAAAATATCACAGTACAGTGTTAAATTGTTTACAGTATGTACTTTAAGATATTTATCTGAAGGCTCCTCGATGCTTCTAGTTAGTCCTTATTTTTCTTCTGTCTACCAAAGCTTTTAATTAGGTTCTTCTTTTTAGGACCATGAGGGTGAATCACTTGGTGCTGAGTTTTCAGTTTGTAAATAATCTGTTGAGGTACCCGCCCCCCCCCCTCATCTCTAGCTCTCATCTCTCATCCCTATCTCCATCTCTCAATGTATCATCATAGCGTTTTCGGTAAAAATAAAAGGAGGTGACCCAGCCAGTTTCAAAATACACATATTTTTGAAAATTTTAAATCAAAATAACACATGTACATAGTTTGGAAATCGAGTATAGTGATAATATTTATAAGATGTTCAACCCATCCCCCCTACCTCCACATCTTTGCCCTTTACACCACTTTCCATTATTTAGCTCCAGCTTCTGAATTTTTCATCCTTGTATCTACAAAACATACTTGTGCATTTATTTTTAGATTTATCATTTTTGGACATTATAAATTGTCTTCCTATTACAGAAGATAAAGACTTAGTGATCCTATACCACCTATCTCTCTATACATCCCTGTCTCCCTAATTTTTTAATTGTTAAAAATTAGTTAAATTAGTTAATTATAATAATAAAATGAAGTAAATAGTATTCGTAACTGAGTCTAGTAGAATTCTAGAATTGCATTTATGGAATAACTTTATTCTTCCCAAGAGTTAATAATTGCCATTGGGTTAGGTTTTCATAGTCTAGTCCCTGGTTCTTAACAGACTTTTCCCCTGAAACTCAAAAAAAGTCCTCTTGATATTTATAAGCACATAAATTAATTTATTTTTGATCCCCTTTTATTTTTCTGGGAGTCATCCATTGGAGGCTCTCCGTCCTCTTGCTGAAGATGGGATTGGTTGCTCTCTTGATTCCTGCATAGCTCTTTGTCCTGGGTCATCTTTTTAAAATGTTTTTTTTTTCCTCCTCTACTATAGAGGAGTTTTTGTTTCTGGCTAGTCCTGTCTTTTTATTTTGTCGGGTGAAGGTATACATCCTAGTGAGAAAGAATTTATAGATTAATTTGACATGTCAGTGGGAGGAATTTACCCTCGTGCTGTTTGACTGCAAAGACTGGCTCTGACCGTGGGGGAGAATCAGCAGTGCCGGGCCTACCCCGCAGAGCAGGACTGACTTCATCCGGGCTCTGGTTTCCTCTGAATGTACCCCTTGAGTGGGACACTTGTGGAGGTGGCTCTGGGGCTCCCCCAGCAAGTATATGCCAAGGTAAGCCTCCACCTGTGTTCTACCTGGGGCCACCCAGCATGAACTACGAAACAGTCTCAAGATGGCTGCTACTTGTGCTGGGCTTGGAGGTGCCCAGGAGAGGCCAAGCCATGAACCAAGACTGGCTGCCACTAGTACCAGGCCTGGGGCCATTTAGTGAGGGGTAGGGGTCATGCTGAGGTCAGATGCTACTTGTTTGAGAGATTTTTGGAAAGTCTGAAGTATGAGCCAAGACAGGCTGTTGGTATAAAAAGCCACTGGAAGCAACATAGGTGGGCCTACAAGTTAGGTGGGGTGGGGTCTCAGGGAATAACCAGAGTGGGGCAAACAGTAGTAGTTAGGTTAATGGAGACTCAGATATGGCACCTCTGTCGCGGGGAGGGCTCAGCAAAGGAACAGTAGCCTCTGCCAGCACTTCTGCCAGGGAGAAAGCTGCCCTTCCAGCCCTGGCCCTGATACCAGACAATTAAGTCCTTCCCTGTATGACCCTGGGCCCTTTTAGAGCTACTGCCCCAGTGCTGGGCCCAGAGGAAGGGAGTGAGTAAGCCTGTGCACAGGCCCTTTGAGAGGGATTGCCTGGGAATCCAGCAGCCCTCTGCCTCCCTGAGTCACACTTCCCACTGGTTTTTACAGTCAGAAGTTATGGTGACTTCCCTTCCCTGCACTGGAGCACTGGGCTGGGAGTTCCGATGTGGAGCTGGGTTCCCTTGATTCTCAGGAGGGACCTCTGTAGCTGAAATATCCCTCCCAATTTTTAACCACCACATGTGGGTTGGGACAAGCTGATTTTGTATCTCCACCCCTCCTCTCAGTCTCTATGTGGCTTCTTCATCATATTCTTAGTTATAGGACATCTGTTCAGCTAGATTTTAGGCAGTTCTGCATGACAATTGTTCTGTAGTTTAGTTGTAATTTTGAGTGGTTGTGGGAGGATGCGAATGCCACATTTACCTACGCTGCCATCTTGACCGGAACTGAGCACATGACTTCTTGGCAGTCACAGGCATTTCAGAGGCCCATGCAGTTAGGAGGGGAGACGCCTTCTCACTGTCAGGGAACTGAGTTGCTTCTGGGCTGTTTGCAGATAGCTGATCCTGTGTAGACAGAAGGCTGAGGGATAAAATGTCTTTTAAATAGTTTCACATCTTCTTTGCAGTAGAAACATTTCAGGGAAAATCCTTGCTAAAATAAGATTTGAGGATTGCTGGAAGAGTTTATATACCCTTATTTTATCTACCAACCATTCAAAGAATAATTGAAAAACTGTCTAAAATGCAGATATCCCTCACTTTAAAAAATATTCTTAAAACCTTGGTGAATAGGAGCTTTTTTGGAAGTGAAATTAGAATTACAATGATAAAAGATACCAAATAAACGCCACTATAAAATAAGTAGTATGATTTCTAATTCTACATATTTCCTAGATCCTGAAAAATTAATATGCAGAATTTTTTCTGGACCCTGAAAAATGATATGTAAAATTTTATTTAGTCTTTAAAGTAAAGCAAACCTAATTTTGATCCTAATATACTACATACCAGCTGGGGTCTTGGCTTGTTACTTAGCCTTTCTGAGCCCCTATTTTTATATCTATAAAATGGGCATAATGAAACCTATTATTGTAAGGCTCGTATAAGATCAGGTAAAAGATCCAGTATAGTGTCTGTTACATAGTAAGCCTGCAAAAGATTTTCTCTTATCATTTCAAGAATGATACAGTTATGTTTTCTTTGCTTTTTAAAAGTCAGTATCAACAAAAAGCAACAAAAAAATAAAAATAATTAAAATATATATGAGCAAAGTTGATACAGAAAGGACACAAAATTCATTTACAAATGATATACATTAATGAATTTAAAATAAAGCTTTCATTCAACATTCACTATTTATTTGGCTACTTTAAAATCCAAGGCAAAAAAAAAAAATTTCTTTCATGACACTCAATGAAAACAATGCACTGATGACCATTCACTTTAAATATTTATAGAAAGTTTAGCGGAGGAAGTGAGCTAAACCAAGGAAGGAGTTCCTCTGGAGACCTCAAAAGAATGTTTCTGAGCCATGCCCGTGCCCCTCTGCCCCGAGAAGAATGGCCAAGTAACCATGCTCTTTTGTTTCTCCAGGGAGAAGCTGGCTGTGGCCCGACTGCAGCGAGAAGTTGCCCAAAGAAGAAGTGAGGGGGCCATGGTAAGTCCTGGCTGCTCTGTCCCGGCTCTCATCCTCCCTTGCAAAGGTGTCTGGCTTGAAAGGCATTTTTCTCATTAAGGATGTATAAGGAAAATATTTGCTTGCAGCAAACTGAATGCAGTATCTGTAAATAATGTGTTTATAATGTAGTGTAGACATCTCTGCCATTTGAACAGAGAGGGAGAGAGAGAGAGAGAAAGAGAGAGAGAGAGAGAGGGAGGGAGAGAGAGAGAGAGGGAGAGAGAGAGAGACTGATTAAGAAAAATAGCTATTTGGGCTTTGAAGAGGATGTTCAAATGTTCAAGGGGTAATAGGCTTTATTTTATTAAGGCCTATTGCATACCCAGGCTTCAGGCTGCGAGCACAATATCCATAAATGAACAACCTTAGATTTTCAGATAAGGACAGTTCAGCATAAGTCGAGCTTCTCAGTTCTTCAAACTTAAAAAAACAAACAATGTGAAAGAACACTAAGATGTTTGCTGCTGTCATTGTCTTTATCTTTTTCCTGCTCTTGACTGTCTGCAGTGTATCTCTCCCTATCCTCTTCAGCGTGTGCCATTTAGAAAACTGTGTTTTGAATTGTATTCAAAATCAATATGGTTGTTTTGGTCCATTTCAACTTCATTTTATAGTCTGTGTTTGCCAAAGTGTCTGCCTGGGTGTTACTCTAACATCAGAGATGACTATCTGGAGACCCGGGGAATGAACATGGTGGATTAAGTGCTGCCGTGCCTACCTGCGGGGGGGAATAATATCATGCCAGATTTTTTCCCCACTTAGGACAAAACAAGGGCCCATGTGCAATTTTTCAGCAAAAGAAATTAGCTTTCTGAAAGAGAAAAGTGATGCATTTTTAGATCGTGAAAGCTGCTTCCATTTGATTTTTTTGAAAGTTAAATGATAATCTAGCCACTGAAAAGAATAAGAAATTGTAAAAATATGCTGACCTCACACTTCTCTGAACAGGGAAAGCAACGGGATGGAGGAAGAGGCTGCATGCTGCATGGGTCCTGTAAAGTACAGTGGCCCTTGAACACGCTAAAATACTTAGATGATCACATTGTTTGCTCTGCTAGTGATTTTAATGCAAAGAGAATCTTGAATGTTCAAATAATATGAAGCAACTGCTCATATGCATTTTTGAGCAATGAATTGGAAATAAGTTGGAGAAAATGAAGGGTTAGTCAAATGGTGAACTAAAAATTTTCAATGTGGAATTTTACTGCATTGCAAAATGTTTAGGGCTAGGCCAGCCCTCGGTGTTTCAGTCTTCTGTTTAGGGCTAACCTCTCTGTTCATCAGCTATGTTCCAACTGACTGTGAGGAAGTAACTTAACTGTTCTGAGTCTCAGTTTCTTTATTTTTAAATGAGGAGGTTGGAATTATATGATTCCATTAGCTTAGTGTATCATGCTACCGAACATTGGTTCATGTAAAGTTGTTATGATGAGGAGTGCTTTCTGGTAATAACCGAATGTTATTTAAGCTCATAAACAGAACAGGGCTATAAAGAATGTATCTTTCTGACTCTGATAGTGAATGTGCCTGCGAAGAGATCATCACAGACAGATGACTGTTATGTATTTACAAAAGAAAACCCTCTTTTAAAACTTTTTTGAAGTAACTATTCAGTACAGAAAATACCCAGAAAACACAGGCAAGCAAAAAAGATGACTCTGGTTGCTCAAAACATAACATTGGAAAAGTTTCCAGTGTTTTATTACACTTAGCTAGAATGATGATAATGAAAAAAATCACATTTGTACATTGATTGATTTTGCAAATACTTATTGAGCATCCGCTATGTGCCCAGTACCATATTCTAGACACTGGGGAAAACACCAGAGAAAAAGACCACGCAAAAATCTGAGCACCTGCATTCTAGTGGCTGTGGAGACAGACCACTCACGGTAATTAAGAATGCTAAACGATGGGAGAAGCTATGAGAAAATAAGACCAAGGTGGGGAGATAGAGAGTTCTAGGGCATCAGTATTTTAAATGTGGTGTTTATAGTAGTATATCACTGAAAAGTTAGTATTTGAGCGAAAACTGAAGGGGATGAAGGTGTGAACCACGGTGGTATCTGGAGGAGGTAGGAGCCTTCTGGGCAGAGAGATGAGCAAGCGCAAAGGCTTGCGTACCTGAGAAACATGGAGACAGGATGGCTGGAGGGCAGTGAGGGAGGTTGTGAAGGGCAGAAGATGAAGTCAGAGAAGTGATGGAGCGCAGAGAGGAAGTCATCAAGGGTCCCAGGGATCTCTGGCTCATGGGCTGAGTGACGAGCCACTGGAAGGCTTGGAGTGAGGCAGTGATATGACCTGATACACTACTATTCATATTACCATTGTTTCCCCCGTTCCATAATTTATCACATTTCAGTTCCTTGGAGACACCATAAGCCCTGATTTTCATTAACATCCTTCATTTGTTTTTTTTTTCTCTCCTTTTTTTTCAATATTTTTTTCTCTTTCTTTACCTAGTCATCCCCTACCCCCCTGAGTTTTCTACTTAATTATATGTTTCGGCTTTTCTGCTCCTAGGATTCATTTATTCCTAAAGTCCCGTTTCTTTCATCTGACAGTTCCTTAAATTGGGCCATTCTATTAATCCTCTAAGTTTAATTCTTACTGTTACAAGACCAGAACTTTTGTCATGTCTGTGGCAGAAATAAAGAAGAGTTCATCACAACCAGATCACCTTATGTTTTAAAAGATTTCTACTTACAGCATTCTGTATTTTTATCTACATGAAAAGAAAAATGGTATGCAAAAAGTTATTCAAGAGATATTTTCAAAAAGACTATATAATTGAGGCAGATATTTATTTTTAAAATCATTAAACCTGTTATAATCAATGAATGTGTTATAATCAAAGTCTTTAATACAAAGTATGCCCTTATTAAAATTTGACTTTATGTAATAAATCTCTTAACTTGTAAGTTTTAAGAATAGCACCCAAGGCACCATTTTTGGGATATTTGTTTTATTTTTAACATACTTTTTTATTTTGGAATAATTTTAGACTTACAGTAAAATTGCACACCTGCATACCCTCTAACCAGTTTTGTAGTGTTAACATCTTAACATATTTATGGTATAATTATCAAAGCTATGAAATTATTAACATTGGTGTGTTACTATTAACTAAACTCCAGATTTTATTAGAATTTCACCAGGTTTTCTAATAATGTTCCTTTTTCTTTTTTTTCCTAAGACTTTTTAAAAGATTTTTATTTATTTATTTTTAGAGAAAGGGACTGGAAAGGAGAAAGGGAGAAAAACAATCAATGTGTGGTTGTCTCTCGCACACCCCCTACTGGGGACCTGGCCGACAACGCTGGCATGTGCCCTGACTGGGAGTCAAACCAGCGACCCTTCGGTTCGCAGGCCAGCACTCAGTCTGCTGAACCACCCCAGTCAGGGCAATAATTTTCTTTTTTCTGATCTAGGATTCAGTCCAGGCTACCATACTGCATGTAGAGAAATTCCTTTTTAATGGCTAGCTGACACATATGTAGGAGGAAGAAAAAATGAGCTTGAGAATGAGACAGGTCTGGATTCAAAGACCAGCTCTACCAATCTTCAGCTTTGTGACCTTGGACATGTTATTTCACTGGTTTTTATCAATTTGGGATATGCTCCATTTTTCTGTTAACTCAAGTCTTTGGGACCACTTTCTTTCAATATATTAAATGTTTCATATTTGTTTCCTTTGTTCTTAACTAATGTGGGAAAAACACACACCACATTTAGGACAATGGCTACTTCTGGGGAGGGGGAAGGGCTTAATTATATTCATTTACTTAATTTTTTAATGATGCAAATATAAAATGTCTTAAAAATCTGTTAAATCTGGGTGGAGTTAGGTGATAGCTGATATTTCTAAATATTTCCTGAATTTTAAAGATATTTCATCTTAAAGATCTTAAGTGAATTTAAATAAAAATGTTGAAATTAAAAATAAATAAGACTATAATACCATTAGAAGAGAAAATAGGAGAAATTAGAAGAAAATATTATATCACCCAGAGGAATATATTAGAAAATCTGTTATTTTTATGATTTGGACATAGTAAAGGTATGTCTTGGCATGACACCAGTGTCATAAACTGTGAAGGTAAAAGATGGAGATTAGACAGGGTAAAAAGCCTTTATTTCTGTTGAGCTAAAGATTACATAAACTCTTAATAAATTACACACTCTATTTTTATTTTATTTATTTATTTTTTTAAATCCCCCTTCAAGGATATATTCACTGAGAGAAAGGAAGGGGGAGAGAGGGAGAGAGAGGCGGGGAGAGAGAGAAATATTGATGTGAGAGAGAAACATTGATTGGTTGCCTGTCACACACACCCCAACAAGGGACCAAACCCAAAACCCAGGCATGTGTCCTGACCAGGAATCAAACACACAAACTTTCTTTCAGTTTATAGGGCCATGTTCCAATCAACCGAGCCATGACAGCTTTTAAATTGTAGCAGGTACAACATATATAAAGACATAGCATTCTAAGAATATTCAGAGACATCCTCAGAATAATGCTGTGAATTACATACCTGAGTTTGCTCTTAAATTATGTTTGACAAGTTGGATCAATCTACAACCTCTTAGGTTTCTTTTAGGATTCTTCCAAGTAGAAATGGTATTCCTGATGAGATTATACTCCCCACACAGGTGCTAACATCTGCTAACCCCAGGACTGGCTGACAGTAAGATTTAGGCTAAATGTCCATCTTCCTTTTGTTCCAAGTCAGATAGTGGATGGTATTCTACCAGGAATCTTGTAAACTATGCAGAATTTGTTCCACTTCTAACAAGGCACATATTTTAAAGACTACTTAAAGCACAAAGAGTCTTCCAGTCTCCCTGGTGGCTGACATGACTTTGTACGCATCTGTGTTTTGTATTGGAAACGGGGATGGAAGGAGTAGGACATCATCTCCATGGCACTTTCCCTTCTTGTACTTTAAAAAGCGGATGTGAAATTGACATACAGTTAAATGCGCATATCTTAATTGTCCAGTTTGATAAGCTTAGATAAATGTAATTGACTTGTAAAACCAATACGTCAGTTGACATATAGAAAAATTTTACTTCCACAGGAAGTCCCTTCTTAACCTTTTTTAGTCACACATTTCCAACCCTGCATAGCAACCATTGGTGTATTCCTTATTTAATTTATGTATTCGATTTGCCTGTTCTTGAATTTTTATATAAATGTATGTATATAATATATAATATAGTGTGAGATTTTTGTGTGTGTGTTTGACTTCTTTCCTTTAACATAATGTTTTTGAGATTCATCGAAAACATGTGGTTTTTTTTATAGCCAAATAATAATTCATTTTATGAATATATCAAAATCTGTTCATCCAGTTTCCTTTTGACAGATTGTTGGGTTATTTCCAATTTGATCTATTATAAATAAAGCAACTATGAAACCTTTCTAAAATTCTTTTCGTGGACATATCAGTTTATTATCAGATATATCGTTTGCAAATTCTTTATCCCATTGTGCAGGTTTTCTTTTTACTTTCTTGATGGTGCCCTTTAAAACACAAAAGTGTTTAATTTTGAAGAACTCGAAATTATCTGTTTTTCTTTTCTCATATATTTTGGTGTCATACCAAAGAACGCTTTGCCTCCCCCAAGGTCACAAAGATTTTCCTCTAAAGGTTTTCTTATCCTAGCTCTTACTTTTAGGTCCGTGGTTCATTTGGGTTATTGTTTGTATATTTGACGAAGGTGTCCAATTTCATTCTTTTGCATGTGGCCATCCCATTGTCCTAGCACCATTTGTTGGAAAGACGGCCCTTTCCCCCACTGAGTTGTCTCAGCACCCTTGTTGAAATCTGTTGACATGAATGTGAAGGTTCATTATTGGACTTTCAGTTCTATTCTGTTGCCCTCAATGTCTATCCTTATGCCTGGTGGGAGAGGTTGGCTGGGGGAGGGCTGATTACGACTGGGTAGAGGCGGAAGTCTAGACCTTCCGGGTGGTCCACTTATATTGTGGGTCACGGAGCTCATTACCACCTGACAAGGGTGAATGAGAGTCCTGGCTTCCTATCTGGCCTTCTCTGACACCCTGTTCTGGGTGTTTTGGGGTACCTCATTACTGCCTCACAGGGATGGAAATCTAGACTACAGATTACCAAGAATGAATTGGAAAGCTCAACTATAGACCACTCTTTCATAAACTGGCAATATGAAAGCAGCCGGATATTGAAGTGATAGCTGGAGGGAGGTATGTGATCAAAGGAAGTTTGTGTGTGTGTGTTTTAAATGGCTAGCACAGTGTGTGTTTACATTCTGAGGACAACTGCATGGTCGAAGAGGGCAAAGTGAGGCTGAGGAAGGCTGCACAGGCTTGGGGAGTCCATTCTGGCCCCCTGCTTCACAGCATAGTGGTGGTGGCAGGGTTGGGGGTAGAAGAGGGACTGCGAATAAATGGGAACAGTCTCTGGCACACAGTGTTCCTTTCTTTTCTTCTTTTTCTTTCTTTGTGTGGCATCGCAATGAACTCTGCAGGGCCTGAATCGTTACTAGCCTAACCAAATGCTGTGATCGTGGATAGACGGAGAGCACGCACAGCATCGTGTCACACGTGTAGGGGAAAACACCTCCTGTGTCACTAAAGTGCTTAGAGTAGTGGTATTGATTCCCTTATTTCCAAACTGAAATCATCTGCAAACTGGGTTATTTAACTTAAACCCACGGTAACTTTTGAAATGTCATATTTATGTGGGGACTTTTTAGTTTCATATTTTTAAAATACTGGCTTCTTAACACCTTGGGGTGGGGCGTTGGATGTAATAACAAAGTTTCCAGCTTAGAAGGGAATTAATGAGAGAATTTTACTTATAGAGGTTCAAATGCATTTGCTTCTAGCATGTAGGTCATGCTCCCGTGGTTGGGAAAGGGGGAAGGGGTCTGAACAGGCTGCGCAAAGGAAATACTGCAGAGAACTATTGCATGGAGACTATAAACGCACATTTAAACTAGATTTTTAAATTGATTTTTAAGAAATTGTTTTTTCATGTGTATCCACTCATGATTTTCATATTGAGGTAGATATTATTGTGACAAATGAAATACAGAATTGTTTAAAAGTGAACTCATGGTTATTTTCCTTGATCAGGTGTCTTCTAATCAAAGAATACAATAGAAACAAAATTACTATCACATGGAAATGTTTAAGGTTAGAAATAATTGTTAGGCAATTTTAAAGTTGTACCAAAAATTACAAATGTTGTGTTTCACTAAAGGAATATGAGTAACATTCTATCCAAAGAACACAACGCAAGTGTAAACCTAAAGCAAGTGTATTTAATAAAAAGCACTAGAAATTTCAAAGGTCCTTAAAGTGATATTTGGTGCTTTTAAAAAAAAGAAAGTGGTTCCATCTGTTACTTTTTATTTATAACAAGAGGGGGGGAAAGGAGATCATTTTGATCAATGTCCTTTTAATTCTTGGACTTGGTATAAAATAAATTACAGCGTTATGGCAATTTATTTATAGAGGTTAAAGTGATACGTTGTGGCTTTTCATGGTAACATGGGCTTCACTTGCCGAGCGCCTGGGACTTTGATTTGCCACGTTACCTGCTGTGGTTTAAGTGATGCAAAATAATTATTGGGGCTTCCTTGTCATAGAGGCCTATTCCACACCTGCACCCTTTTGTTGGGAGCCCGACAGGGATGCTGGATTTGAGGTCTCCACTGAATAGGCGTCCTCCCTGCGTAGAACTCCTCCACCAGATTGATTTATGGATGTATCAAGGTCTTTGTTAGCATGTAAACCCCTAATTAATTTAAAGCCCTCTGTTGAGAAATTAAACTCCCAGTTAAGATTTTTAACAGACTCAGATGGTGCTAATAATGGGAACCAAGTCCTATTAATGGATTTACCATGGTCACTGGCATCCATGTTTCACAATGAGGACTGGTACATGGAGCTTGGGCTGTGCCCTCAAATAAAGGATGGGCTGTCAGGGAATCATTCCGTCGTTGCCCCTAACCCAATTAGGCTTATCATTTCAGTTCTAGCTTCCCATCTGTGGGGTGAGAGAGGGAGAGACAGACAGAAGCAGACAGGAACAGAAGAGACAAAACAGGAGAAAGAGAAAAACATGTTTGGATTACATAAAGCTTCAATCAGATGTTTCTCTTCAACTAGTAACTCCAAGTTTCTACTACTGGAATTAGCCTTGTTCTAGGTCAAAGTAGGAAAATCAAAACAATTCTCAGAATGTTGTAAGAATAAATGGATAAGAGGTCTTAAATCACCACCATAAAAGTTCTGTCTTTAAGTTATTGTGAACAACAATGAATTCTAAATGGATTAGGTCTGCAAATGTAGCCAATGAAATGATTTACATACTTGAAGAAAACAGATGAATTCCTCTTTAACCTTGGTGATGGAAAGGCTTTCTAACTGTGACTCAGGCTCCAGATGCAACAGAAGTCTTATACGTTTCACATGAAAATTCAACAATCTTGTATGACTGGAAATACTATAAACAAAGTCAAAGGACAACTGACATATGGGGACACAATATTAGCAACACACATTACAACCAGGGACTTATATACCTAGCATATAAGAACCTTTAAAACTGAGAGTCAAAGGGCCAAAAATTCAATAGAAAAATATGGGAAAGGGACATGCACATATAACTGACATAAACATGACCCACAGACATTTGAAAAATATGTTCAAGCTCAGTCATAATTAGAGAAATGCAAAGTTAAACAGTACTGAGCTATCATTTTTCACCTATCATAAAGTAAAAACTAGATGCTAATTACAACACATTTTGTTGGTGAGGTCATGGGAAACACCCTCATACACTGAAAATTGGTACAATCCTTCTGAGGGGAAATTTGGTAATAACTAACAAATTCACATATGCACTTACCTTTACTTAGCAATCCTACTTCTAGGAGTCTATTCTTATGATACACCTGCAACAATATAGAAGCACACATGCACAAAGTTTATTCATTTCAGCCTTTTTTGTGTGATTGCAAAATACTAGAAATAACCAAATTGTCCATATAGTGAAGTTTGTTGAATAACCTATAGTACAGGCAGACTGGAGGACTATGCAGTTGTTGGGGGCCGGGCAGAGAGCTCTATGAATTGATGTGGAGTAATTTCTAGGGCATTTTTGTATAGCTCTGACTCCTCATTTCATATTAATGTTTCACATATCCTCTGCATACCCCAAGATAAATGCATAATTAAAACCGATCAGGATGTAAGGGAAATCCAAAATGGAATACAAACAGTAACACATTAACCTAACGATATCATAGATTATTAAGAAAGTGAGGTGAGTGAAGGAAAATAACCTACGTAACTGAAAAACAGTGTTTTGATTGGGAACTATAAGGTGAAAGACAGAGAATTGTACATAAATGTTGTAATCGAGTAGCTAAGATGATTCTCACAAGGGTCTGTGTAGGACATTCTGAAACTACTTTGTTTGCTTACTAGAATTCAACAAATAATTATATTGTAAATAATTGTAGGTAAGGAAAAGGATAATGCTAAACAAACCCTGTGGTGTTTAGGATCAGAGGTTATCACTAAAAACTCATGGTTATGCATATGTTTGTGTATCTTTTTTACAGATACACATATATTTTGGACTCTCAACTCTCACACAGATATATCTATCTATCTATATATATATAGATAGATAGATAGATATATATATACACACACACACACACAGATGAATTATACAGAAGTGTAGATATATGTGTATGCATACATTACTATGTATACATATATTTCCTAGCTCTGTCCACTGAAATGACATTCCAGAAACAGTGATGAAAATAGAGCCCGGGTCTTGGTCTCTAAACACTATTCCCTAACACTCTTTGGAGAAGTGATTGATTCCAGAGCTGGAGCAGAAGAATACACAATGAACTTGAAATAGTTTGTCATGTCAGAAAGCAAGGAAATGCCCCCAGATAGGAGAGATTCTCTCAAAAGAACCAAGGATCCAACCTGAAGGAGCTCTTCATGATCAAAGCTCGAACAGTCTGAGCAACAAAATAATGTAAATAACCTCAGACTGAATTTTCAGCTATAAAATAAATCAAATTTCCTGAGTCCACACTGATGGATGCTAAAAATTAGTGGGCAGAAATTTGAGGGGAAATAGAATTTCCAGTCTCCAAGTATCTCGTTCAAGACATATATTAAATACAAAGGGAAGGCAGCAGCTTTACAGTAGAGAAGGCTGGTGGATACCACATCAACCAACTGATCGAGATAAACGTCTGCCACCGTGAGGATATAGAGGCACCACGAACCTCTTGATGTGGTGCACTGAGAACACATTCTGTGTGTGTGTGGGGGGGGGGGTATACTTGCCTAAAAATACATAATCTTGTCCCAGTAATCCAAGAAACCCAAACTGAGGCACATCTACAAAATAACTGACCAGTACTCTTTATGATTTTTAAGGTTGAAACCAGTGAAAGACTGACTGTTACAAACTGGAAGGGATCCGAAATAGAATCCTGCAAAAGGAAAAGGATCTTAGTCGAAAAGCTGATGAAATTCAAATAAGCTCTCTTTAATTTAGTTAATGGTATGATAGCAGTGTTAATTACATGCATGCATTTTTTATCACTGAAAAATATGTACTGTATATTTTCCTGTCTTCAGTCTCTTTATTCCTTTTACTGGTTTCCAAATTTCTGGTAAATCTATCATATGTGAATATGAATGATACTTGATAATTTCCATATTCATTTCCTTTCTTCCAGCTCCCCCCAGAGTTGCAATATGTGTCTTTATAAGAAAGAACAGAAAATATGACACCTAACCCAAGTTATCTTTGGAAATTTTCCACCCCAACTTCCGGTCATCCCCAAATCTAGAGTTTACCTAATCTTCACTGAGGGTGGAAGGGAGCTGTCCTTAGAGACCAAACAAAATACCACATGCGTCTTCCCTGGTTGCCTCTGGCATGAGGATGCAGCCTTCTGCCTTCCTGAACTTGAACCTTCTGCATGAAACTGCAATACATTGCTTCCAGCTCTAAAACTCTTTCATAAAGGCATGATAAATCTGGTTGTAACTTCAGCAAGAGGCAGGGTTTGTGATCCAGAAACGTTGGGATCATTAGGGAGTGAATGTAATTTAGCAATCGATGAAGTATTAAGAGACAAAATGTGGCAGTTTAAATGGGCTCTTCTGTTTGGAGTGTTAGGATTATTTTTTGTTTTATTTTGTTTTGTGTTTAACCACTTCTTAGGCTTCTGTAGTGCTCAACCAATTAGAACTTATTTAGGAAATGGCTTATTTATGCATCATCAATATATCATTTTGTTTGACTGTTGACATTCATGTAAGTATAGATATTTGCTACCACTCTTATGGTTGTCTACATTTTTGGGTTAATGATACAGAATTACATAGTAGAGGCTCAAGTCTTTATTTTTAATACACATAATGTGCTTTCTCAAAGTGTCCCTTTAGAAGACTTACTTGTAGATACATGATGAAAGATACTTTAAATATTGTAGGTTTGACCTCATTAAAAGTTAAGATGTCAAATAGGCATTTTGGTATGTTTCTTGGTCTCAGAAGAATGCTCTTAAAAGTAGTACTTCTCAAAACAGTATTTAGTTTTTCCCTCAGTCCCTACATCCATGTATACCTTTGTAGGAATGACTTCTTTTTAAGAGAACCAAGGATAAAACGATTTTTTCGATTATTATTTAAAGAAAAACTTAGTTATTTTAACCCCAGATGTCTTCTTTAAGAATTCCTTTGTTAGCGTCTTAGTTTTCTCTGTCCCAAAGCAGGACTTTTCCCCCCTTTCTAGTTAGTGTACTTCATTGAGCACTAGTAGGCAAGAACCATGGAGGGTATGCCATTTCTGCTTCATTCGTTCGGGTTGTGTTGACAGATATTTCTGGAGCTGGGAGAGAGAGAGGCTAAGTCTCTGCTCTCTTTCTCAAAGCATTTTATTACTGATTCAGACTTTCTGCCAGAAGAGGGAGCCACATTCATTTAAAACCCAGGTTCAGGCCTCAGCAAGTTCCAGATGGAATGCGTGCAGCCTGGGACTCTCAGCGTGATGGGCCCAGGCCTGGCCTTTGTGGTGGGAGGGGCACTGCCTCGGAGCCCAGCACCAGAAGCTGGAGGGCATGGGGATGCTTTCAGCCCTGTAATGAGTAGATATGTTCTTACGCTTTTCTCTATTGAAACAACAACACAAACAAATAAACAAAACACAAACAAAACAAATTCAAAGTATGCTCATCTCCAAAGCCCACATTTCGTCTCAGTTGGGGGATCACATATCTGCTGGATGAAAAGGATTGGATCCTTAATTAAATATGTAATAATCTACTCTTCCTTATCATCCCACAAGAACAACTGTCTCTTCATTTGTGGGGTTGATATCACAGCTTGAAAAATAGGTCGTAGCCTTTATATTATAATTTGACAGACGCCCGCAAAATCACCCTGCACCCAGATTCTCCCCTTCTCGCTCTACCTTCCTGCTCAAGTGTTTCAAATTAAAGTGTGAAAAGTTAATTTGCTTAGAATATTATATTTTGCTTGAAAGAGTCTTAAAATTATAAATATTTCCTGCCTGGTAATACATTCATCTATCAAGAGCCATTTAACAGTACATACTAGATTACTTTATTAAACATAGGAAACTTGCCATCTTAGTGAGTAAAGTAGAAGTTCATTATGTGGTTTTTATTTTTACTTTACTTTTTGCTAAGAACACCTGAGGTCTAGCCTCTTAACCGGCTTTTGAGTGACAGCACAGCGCTACTGACTGCAGACGGAGCAAGGCACAGCAGACCTTTAGAAGCTGCTTGTCTTACTTAACCAAGACTCCGTCCCACGGATTAGTAACTTGCCATTCTACCCCCAACCCCCAGGCCCTGGAAACTACCGTTTTATTCTCTGAGTCTATGAATTTAACTATTTAAAAAAATTTTAAATTGAATTTATTGGGGTGGCATTGGTTAATAAAACTATAAAGATTTCAAATGTACAATTATGTAATACATTATCTATATATTGTATTGTGTTCACAACCCAAAGTTGTCTCCTTCTGTTGCCATTTATATTCCCTTTGCCCTCTTCTAGCTCCCCCACCCTCTTTGCCTCTTTCTTTTCCTTTCTCCCTTCACACTTTTCACCCAGCCCCCAACATTCCTCCCACCTGACACCCATTAGTCTGTCCTCTGTATTTGTTAGTCTTATTTCTATTTGTTTGTTCATTTACTTTGTTCATTAGATTCAACATACAAATGAAATCATGTGGTATTTGTCTTTCTCTGACTGGTTTATTTCACGTAGCATAATGTCCTCCAGGTCCATCCATACTGATGCAAAGGGTAAGATTTCCTTCTTTCTCATGGCTGAGTAGTATGCCATTGTGCAAATGTTCCACAGCCTTTTTATCCATTTGATCGGCACTTGGGCTGCTTCCAAATCTTGGCTATTGTAAATAATGCTGCAGTGAACATAGGGGTGCATATATTCTTTCAAATTAGTGTTTTGGGGTTTTTGTATCTATCCCCAGAAATAGAATCTCTGAGTCATAAAGTAGTTCTATTTTTAATTTTTTCAGGAAATGCCACACTGTTTTTCCACAATGGCTGCACCAATCTACGTCCCCACCGACAGTGCATGAGGGTTCCCTTTTCTCCATATTTTTGCTTATACTTGTTTTTTAATTTATTGATGATAGCCATTCTGACAGCAGTGAGGCGATATGTCATTGTGGTTTTAATTTGCATTTTGCTGATGATTAGTGACATTGAGCATCTTTTCATATGTGTAGCGGTCATCTATATGTCCTCTTTGGAGAAGTGTCATTCAGGTCCTTTGCCCAATTTTTAATAGAATTTTTGGGATTTTTTTGTTGAGTTGTATAAGTTCTTTATGAATTTTGGATATTAACCCCTTATCAGATGTATCATTGCTGAATACGTTCTCCCATTAAGTGGGCTGCTTTTTCAGTTCGTTGATGGTTTTCACTGATGCACAGAAGCCTTTTAGTTTCATGTGGTCCCATTTGTTTCTTTTTTGTTTGTTTCTCTTGCCCTAGGAGATATATCAGAAAAATATAGCTATAAGAAATGTCCAAGATTTTACTGCCTATGATTTCTTCTAGGGTTTTTATGGCTTCAAGCCTTACATTTAAGTCTTTAATCCATTTTGAATTTATTCTCATGTATAGTGTAAGAAGGTGGTCTACTTTAATTTGTTTTCACATATCTGTCCATTTTTCCAACATCATTAAGGAATAGATTTTTTTTTTTACCTCATTGTATGTTCTTATCTCCTCTGTAAAATATTAATTGGTTATAAAAGTGTGGGTTTATTTCTGGGCTCCCTAGTCTGTCCCATTGATACGTATGTCCTTTTCATGCTAGTACCATGCTGTTTCGATTACTCTGCTCTTTAATATAGTTTGATATCAGGTAGCATGATTCCTCCAGCTTTGTTCTTCTTTCTCAAGATTGCTGAGGCTATTCAGGAAGATTCCATGAATTTGACTATTTCAGATACCTCATAAGTGGAATCATGCAGTGTTTGTTTTTCTGTGTCTGGCATATTTTACTTAGCCTAATGTCCTCGAGTTTTATCCATATTGCAGTTACTTCTTTTTTAAGGCCGAATAAAGTTCCATTTTATGTATATGCATCAGATGCCATGTTTTCTTTATCAATAGTTGGAAAATATGATCTTTCTACATCTTGAATATTGTGAATAGTGCTGGAATGAACATGGCAGTATTAAAGTAATGGTTATGGATAGAGGTTATTCCTATGTTGAGAAGTGTCTCAGTGCCAAAATGAAAGCACACCTCGACAAAAACAATATAAAAAGGAAGTCTTCAGATTATTCATTCACTGCACAGTCGCCCTGAATGGAGTCTTATTAACAGCCTTCACACAACAGGCTGTGCACATTCCCACTGTTACCAGGACATGGACAGAGTTTTTCCCTAATTTAGGGCACTAGGCATTTCTTCTCCATTTTCCCCCTATTACAATAATATGGACATAGTGCTGAATTGGAGAGTCGTAAATGTTGGGAAGCCACCGGGCAGACTTCCTTGTCGTCGCCGTCGCAGTGTTCTTTGAGAGCCCGCAGGGATAGCAGCCACAATATACTATGGATAATGACGACAGGAGCTAATATTTGTGGAACATTTTTTCTGCACAGGCTCTACACAAACTCTTTACAACAACCCATGGAGGTAGCTATTATTATTAATGCACTACTTGCCCAAATCCCACAGCTAGTAAAATGTATAGCTGACTTTTGAACTCCATCTGACCCCAAAACCTGAATTTTCAAATATGTGCCTTCTATTTTTATAGGAAGCCCCCAAATTCAATGAAATGATACATTTCCTCCAGCATTTCGCCTTTAAAATACCTGAGTCATTCTAGCCATTTTGAAGAGTATCACTTTTGCATGAATCACTAAGACTTACATAAAATATAATATTAGGCCCATGCTAAAATTATTTAAAAAGAAATCTTCCAAGGGAGAACATTTTCTAAAAGTTAGTATCTGGTTATTGCAGTTTCCTTATACTGTAAGTTGTGAATATAGTGCATCTTTTGCCATCTATTGGTTTCTTTATTGTTTTACATACAACTGTAGGTTGCACAGCGATACTTTATGCTTGATGACCCCTTTAATGTCTTACTGTGGCAACCACATTAGGTCTTTGCTATTACCTCTACACTCGACCAGGTCCATTTCATATCAGATTAGTTTTTCGGCTGCACAAACACAGTTCTATTTTCTAACTGGAAGCAAATGGATCTCTACTGCTCTAGATAGCACTCTCGTAGGGGCTGGCCTGATGTGCAAGCGGGTGTGCCCCACAGAGACACTAACAACTGTGAGCGGGAGCCACTTCATTAGTGTCTGTGTGTGACGCTAGTCACTGTGTCACACACAGACACTAACAACTGTGAGTGGGCGCCACTCCGTTGTGAAAGTGTTGGGTTCAGCAGTCCTGTTAAACTTTCATCAGAAGTCCCTGTAGGCAGCAAGCAGATTCGGGATGCTTGCAGCAGCAGTCATGGGTTAATACTGCCACAAAAAGGAGGCTGTGTATAACTGCTGATGAAAGATGGCAAAAGCACTCTGCAAGAGGAAGAGCTGGATGACAAACCATCTACTTATTATGTCAATAATGCTCCACAATCCCCTCAGTGTGAGCCTTCTTGAAAGGCAAACAGATGTGCTCTTTCATTTGTGCAATTGGACCTAATTGGGAAAGAAAAGATTTCCGTCTTGATTAGCGGGAGTGAGATTAACTGTAGCACATCTCGTTGGAGGTTTCAAGATCTGGGTGGTGGTGGAATTCTAGGAAGAGAACAAGCAGTCAGAGCATTTGATATGTCACTCTTCCATTTGCTGCAGTGAATGTTGGCATTTCAAGATCAGAATAGTTAGACAAGATTGCTCAGAGGTGTTTGGAAGCCTTTGTCCTGACTTTATGATGTTTACTGCATGCACCTGCTGGTACTGACAACTGCTGATATGCCTTTCTTGTATAGTCATCCTGACACTGGGATGCTGGGTCCAGGGCCGGAGTCTATGGCTTTATAAGGATTGATGAAGAATGGAGAGAAGAATGACTGGCATTGCCCCTTAGTGCCAGAGTTGCCAGGAGAGTGAGGCTACCTTTCCGTTTGCTTGTCTGTGTTTAGAGACAGAGACACTGACTATGGTGCAAAGAGGAGGTACTGGGGCTTTGAAAGCCCTTGGAATACACGTTGAGGTATCCACTTTAATTCGAGTGGTGGAGTCAGTTCCTTTGCTATGAAAGTTGCACCATTAACATAAACAACAAATGTGACCTTACAAAAATGCAAGAAAATTACTCTTAGTGAATATTCAACTTGGATAGTAAAAATATATACATTATATATATTTTTTTCTTACTGAAGTCAAATAAGAGGAAACTATTTTTAGTCATAGCTTCTATCCTAAAGTTCCTCCTAAGAGTGGATGAGTTTACAGCAAACCGAATTCAGTGACTTTCCAGTGACTCAAAAAAGGATGTGAACTTTGCTGAAAGTCCAACAGGAGAGGGAGAAGATGGGGCCAGGCGCTGGGGAGGACCCATTCTGATGACTACACGCTGCAGTAGATCTCTTCCATTGAGCCATTGCCCCGATAATGCCTTGGTTTGCAGAGCGCCTGTGATAGAAGGGACCCCACAAGTGGTGTGGGTATCTCTGTCAATAGTGTACAGGAATTAATCCATTTGAAAAAAAAATTGGTGGGGGCATTTCACATGGTAATAAGGTATTAATCTGGACAGAAGTAGATTGAGACAAAATCCGTGGTCAAGAAACTTTATCAATTGAAATTTACTCTTGATCCAAGATAGTGGTGAAGTAGGTGGAAGCTACACTAACCTCTTTCCAGGACCAAACTGGAATTACAACTAAATCGTAGAGCAATCATCCTGAATAACCAACTGAACACTAGCTAGAGAGAAGCCTTATAATCGAGGAAATGTGGAAGAAACCACTTCACCACAATGAAACCGGTAGGGAATGCAGAGGAGGTGTGAGAGGGCTCGCTGAGCTCCCATGGGCAGCAGCAGAAGTTCTGGAGGGATATTTCAATGGCCTGGGGGTTCCACCTGAGAAGTGTGGGGTCTAAACCCAAGCTGGGCCCTGTAGCCTAGAGCACAAGAACTGGGAAAGAAACCCAAATAATACCTGGCTATAAAAAGCAGTGGGGTTCCTGTCCTCCAGCGAGCGACAGCTAGGGATCTAGAGAGCCTCTTAAAGGGTCAAAACACAGAGTTTCATTTGCAGCCACTTAGCTCTGGCAGAGGGAGGGAAGAGTAGACTAGAGCCGCATAAGGAGAGTCTGAGTTGGTGGCTCTGGAGAGAGAGCAAAAGGGTCAGCTGTCAGGATCCCTGTGCTGAGTCATTCTCCATGTTACAGAGGCCATCTTTCTCATGCGGAGCACTCACTGCATGCAGCATCAACCTGCCTGGGGATAAACAATAGCCCCATCTGTGGGAATTCCTCTTGCCTCTCCCTGAGGAGCTTAAGTCTGGCTGCTGAAGAGGACAGCTGGAGGCTATTTTGGTAATTAAGCCGAACAGAAAGCTTGCAGGCAAAGGCACATCTCTGGGAGTTCTGAGACTTCAGCTGATCCTTCCCTGGGGCTCGTGCTGGTGAAAGCCAGCCTTGGTATGCAGCCTGGTTCTTTCTGCACAAAAATAGGCCCAGCAGAGGGAGCCACAAAGCTGTGGATCACCGATAGCCCAAACTGGTTGCTCAGGGCCAATCACAGGCGGCATCTGACATAGGCTTGCATGGGAATTTCTGCAGATCTACCTAATACATAGAAAACCAAAAAGAGAGTCAGCCAAAATGAGAAGACAAAGAAACAGGCTCACATTGAAAAAACAAGAAGATCTGCAGAAGAAGAACTAAATGAAATGGAGGCAAGCAACTGACAGAGAGCTGTGGAGCAAGAATGTGTAGCGGGGTGACACTTTTTTCTCATGTAAATAAGAAAATTCTTCTATAGAAAATAGGATTTTCAAAAGATGGTAACATAGGAAGATCCTGAACTAGCATCTTCCCATGGACACACTGAGTCTAAAACTACATGTGGAACAATTTCCTCTTAAAAACAACAACAACAACAATAACAAACTGCTGACTGGCTAAGTGACAACTAGATATTGGGTAAACAAACAAAAACATATTGAAGGATAGGAGAGGCTGCGACACAATCTTACCATAAATCTTACTCCCAGTGTGGTTACCCACAACCAGGAGGGAACTCAAAACCCAGAGCTTTTCCGTGAGGAACAAAGGGTTCAAACCCACATCAGGTACTTCAATATTTAAGATATGCACCTGAGAGACAAGACCCCAAGACATGTAACTTTGAAAAAGAATAGGGCTCTCATACCAAGACCCATAAGGCTGTAGTGATCTGAAAGATGGTTCTTTTTAATATATATATATATATATATATATTTATTTATTTATTTATTTATTTTTAGTTGACACGCAATATTATATTCATTTCAGGTGCACAACATAAAGATTAGGTAATTAGTATATGAAGTGATCACCACAATAACTGGTGTACCCATCTGGCAACATGTATAGTTATTACAATAATATTGACTATATTCCCTGTGTGGTACTTTACATCACTGTTGACCTTTTTTATAATTGTCAATTTGTACTTAGTCATTTCCACCTTTTTCACTCATTCCCCAGTGTTCTCCCAAATGGCAACCATCAGTTTATCCTCTGTATCTATTAATTTGTTTCTGTTTAGTTTGTTCATTTATTTTGCTTTTTAGAGTCCACATAAAAGTAAAATCATATGGTTTTTGTCTTTCTCTGTCTAACTGACTTACTTCAGTAAAATACCCTCTAGGTCCATCCATGTTGTCACACAGCAAGATTTCATTCTTTGTTTATGGCTGAATAATATTCCATCATAAATCCATAACATATTTTTGTTATCCAGATGGACACATACGTTGCTTCCATAAATTGGCTGTTGTAAAGCATACTGTGATGAACATAGGAGTCCATATATCTTTTCGAATTAGTGTTTTAGATTTCTTCAAATAAATATCCAAAAGTAGAAGTGCTGAGTAACATGGTAGTCCTATTTTTAATTTTTTGAGGAACTTCCATACTGTTTTCTAGAGTGGCTGCACCAATTTGTATTCCCACCGACACTACATGAGGATTCATTTCCACCCTTTCCCTGCATCCTTGCCAGCACTTGTTGTTTGTTGATATATTGATGATAGCCATTCTACAGGTGTGAGGTGATATCTCATTGCAGTTTTAATCTGCATTTCCCCGATGATTAGTGATACTGAGCATCTTTTCATATGTCTGTTGTCCATCAGTATGTCCTTTTTGAAGAAGTATCTATTCTAATCTTCTACCCATTGTTCAATCAAAAAAATTTTTGGTGTTAAGTTGTATGACTTTCTTATATTTTGATATTAACTCCTTATCAGGTATATCATTTGCAAATATCTTCTATTTATTAGCTTGTCTTTTCATTTTTTAATAATTTGTTGTGCAAATACTGTTTTGTTTGATGTAGCTCTAATTGTTTATTTTATGCTTTTTGTTTTCCTTGCCTTGGGAGATAATCCAAAAACATATTGCTTAAAGTGATGTTAAAGACTTTACTGCCTATGTTTTCTTCTAGGAGTTTTATAGTTTCAGGTCTTGAAATTTAAGTCTTTCATCTATTTTGAGTTTATTTTTGAATATGGTGAAAGAAAGTGATCTAGTTTCATTTTAAGAGAAATAGCTCTGAATGGGCTTAGATACTGATTTATCTGCACCAGGGCCCAGCTCAGAGGCAGCAGGTGGCACCCAGACTTTAAGTAAAGGAGGCTCACCTGCTTTTATTAAAGCTTTACCCTGAGGGGCAGACATCTAATTTGACAAGCACACCTAGGAGCCTGCTAGAACACTCCAGGATGGAGACTGGTGGGCGCCATATTTGTACTTTCCCTTGACCATGTTTCAGAGCACCAGTATCTCCTAGAAGGAAGTTTTTATGTGCATCTGGATTCTTGATTTTTGCAGCTGCTTCCCAGAAGGTACCTGTTGATCACCTGGCTCTGAAAGCCATGGCAGTTCTTATTCCAATGTGGCTATAATAATTGGTGTCACCCAGAAAGGATTTCATACTCCTTTCTCATGTCCCAATTTTTGCAGTTGCTGCCAGGGAACACCTCTACATCCCCTGGGTCTGGTGGCCATTGAAACTTACATTCTTGGGTCCCATAGGACTGTAACCAACTGAGAAAGGGTTTTCCAACAGCTACCAACACCAGGACACAAAAACAAGCAAGAGACACAGGATCTAGGTTATTCTGTGAAAGAGACCTATTAACTAATCATCATGGCTGTGACCTGAGGGTAAGGCTTCTTATTAAACACTAAAAATATGAGTATGTCTAGGGGCTGACTCTAATCCTTTCCAGGGACCTGGGAGGGCTGGTGCTATCATATCACTTGCCTTCTGCTGTGCTCTAGAGCTTCAGTGTCACCAGAGGGGAGTTTTATATGTGTCCGTTGCCAAGGTTTTTATATCTGGTGCCTAGTTTTTATGTCTGCCACCCAGGGAATGCCTCTTGATAGCCTGACTCTGGTGACCAAGGGGGACTGCATTCCTGGGTCTCACAGGACTCCGGCAACTAGACAGATGGTTCTTGGCAAGTTGCCACCCCCAGGGCAGCTCACAAACAGAATAGAGACACATCCCCCAGTCCTTTTGTAAAGGAGGCTTCTTTGTCCTGGAACTTCAACCTGAGGAGCAGGCTTCAGGTTTGGTCCACATATAGAAACCTAAAGAATTGCTCTCAAGGAACTTATACTGTGAACTGCATCTTGGTACTCACCCTCTGCCTTACTCCACTCACAAGTATAGCCCCCCAAAAGAGCTTATGTACTTGTCTAGAGTGCTGATTTTGAGACAGCTGCCTGGGGGTCACCTCCAGATCCCCTGGCCCCGGTAGATGGTGGGGCTTATGATTGTAGTCTCACAAGATTGTATATACTTGCACAATTTTTAAAGCTGATGCTTCTGGTAAGCCTGCATGTAGGTGCTGAGATCCTTCCCTTTGAAACACTGACAGGTCCTCAACTCCTGAAAGCTGTTGTAAACATAAAAGGCTGTTTAGAAAAACACAAAAGTTTGAAAGACAACCAAGACCTGGGGTAAAGTTACCATATTTTGCTATGTATAATGCATACTATTTTTGCACAAAATTTTTAGGGAAAAATAAGGATGCACATTATACATGGGTGTAATGATTACATAACATGGGTATAATGATGGGTTTAATAATCCCGTGTATAATGCACACAAAAATGTGGGTGCACATTATATGGCAAAATACAGTAGACAACAAGGTTCACCTCTTAAACATGGCCACTCCTTCAAGATTGTGAGAGGTGGTTCTTTTATGTACAGCATAGTAAACAGACAGAAAGTCAAGCAAAATTAAGAAACAAAGGAAGATGTTTTAAATAAAATAACAAGACAAAAACCTCAGTTAAAAAAAAGTTTATGAAGCAGAGATAAGTGATTTACCTCATAAAGAGTTCAAAACAATGATCATAAACATGCTCACTGGGCTGGGGAGAAAAATCAATAACAAAGTGAGAATTTCAACAAAGATGTGAAAAGTATAAGAAAGTACCAAATTGGAGCCACAGTGTTGAAGAATACAACAACTGAACTGAAAAATACATTAGCAAGGGTTCAACAGGAAACTACATGAAGCAGAAGAAAATATTGGTCAACTTGAAGACAGGGCAGTGGAAAACACCCAATCAAAACAATACAAAGAAAAGA